>JANHGN010022838.1:11655-39345 GCA_024605025.1 Megaceryle maxima | reverse complement strand
TGAAAACAATAAATATATGGGGAAAAAAAATAATCACAAACTCAAAATCCAAATAAGAATGTTTTTTAAACCTGTCAACAATTCAGCCACACAAAACCCAGTACTTTTATATACACAAATATTTTGCATTGCTCAGTCAATGCATGTCTGAAGATTACAAAATACTGAGGAATCTCTTTGCATATTTATTGTTCTAATTTTTCATTGAGTCATTTCATGACATTATTCTGCTAGCCATTACAAGCATAAGAACTGTATAATATATTAGTTTTTAAGAAACTAGGCTTACGGCACATTGTATATGGATCGACTGCTAGAGCCATCACATTAAATTAGCTCAAATATATTTACACACACACGGAGAAAAGAAAAATGCATATGTTCATATATAGTCATATAAAAAGCATCATAGAAAAGAAGATGGAATAGTTTTCAAGAGGCCACATTTGACCCATGTCCTGCTCTTCTTATAAATAAAAAATAGAAAGTAAGCCAAATATAAGGCAAGGGGAATGAAATCCAGTGAACCCTTCATTACTCAAAATTTCCAGGAACATTATTCTGGAAGCATTTCTTTTAGCAGGGCATCTTTGAACTCCATAGTAGTCCTGTGACATTCTGAATGATCAGTCATGAAAAAAGCTCTTGAAGTAAAAAGAGTATATTTTCTTCATCCCGGGAAATTTCTGGAAGCTTTGACTGGGATATAAATGGTTCACAATCAACATTCCTGTTCCTGCTTGCACTCCTTGGGGAGACATGCCAAAATAATAAGTGAACATAAACATTCTATGGCAAAGCATCTTGCTGCCAGAGTAGCAGCCGCAGCACTTAATGTACTTGAAATGCCGCAGTTGTTGAAGCAGGCTGATCGCACAGCTCTCTGAAACCAGCATATTACCACGGTGACTCATCCCTTCTTCTTCTATCCCAAGATAAGAGCCTTCTTTTTAATCACAGATAATGTTGCTATGGCTGTTGCTTACAAGCTACCTGATTTGACTGTACTGAAGCTCCAAGTTTCAAACTTCAAGGAAAACTAATTCTATTTTAGACTGAGAAGAACAGGGACCTCTAATTCTCTAACGTTAAATATCCAGATAAATAATAACAATGTAAAAAATAACATTTAAATCGTTAAATGTTAAAAAAATAAAATACAGTTAAGATTGGAATGCCAAATACTCAAAAAAGACAGGAAATTCCAGGTTCACAGATGTTGAAGCAAACTTAACTTTGCGCTGCGAGTGTACAACCTGTGGACTGGAACTTTTCTATATGCCTGTCACATTTAGTACACAAAATGTACAAACAGTAAGTAGGAATATATGTTTTGTTGACATTGATAATTCTGGTAGTTCAAAACTTACAAAACACGTGGAATCTGCAATGTAATGTCTGAGCTTTCCTCAAATATATGTGCATGATGCAATATGAAAATTAATTTGTAAAGTATTACCAGGTTAAGAATACCTTGTTTTGTCTCCTTTCTAGTTGTATGCATTTCCAAAACTGGAAAAATATCAGTTTTGTACTTCACTTTTACAATATAGAGTTTGAGGAGACAGTAGTGAACTGTTTTGCCATGAGGTTTAAAAAAAATATTACTTTCTTCAAGTTGTCTGCAGGCCACAAGAGAAAAATATCAACAAAAAAACCCTTATAACTATCACACCAAAATTCCTTGAAGGGCTGACAAAATAATACCCCTGAAGGCGTGCTAGATAGTTCACAAATCCCATCTTATAAATGAAGCAATTAGAATAATAAAGATTCAATGAGACTTTCTTGTGTTTTGTACACTTGAGACATCCACTGGTTGAGTAATGCGCTCAACATTTATAATAACTGTGCAGGTATCTCTTAATAAATAACTGCATACCATGTATTCATACAAATTATGCGTTTAAAAGTAATACAAACTGTAGCTGTGGGCCTTCACAGAGCTGGTACCCTGAATAAAATGCGTTGCAATATGATCCAATGCCAACAAGCACAGGTAATACTGTCAAGCTATCATAGGTAGTATCCCATCACTGCACAAAAGTAAGGCTAGAGATTAGTAAAATGAAATTTGTTATGATAATTCTCACCTTCTTGTACAGAGCATTTTTGTAACCATGTTACGTGTCATGACAAAAAAAAAGTTCCACCGGAAGTCTATGATTTTTTTTTCTTCGCAGCACAGTATTATAAGGACAATATAGTGAGCTGTGGCTAGCTCTCATGAAATACACTTTCTTTTCCTTAACATCAAAGCTCTTACAATCTTTATGGAAAATATCAACTTTTCTTTTAAACAAACAAATGGTTTTTCAGCCCTTGGAATTCCACAGAAAGCTTTAAAATGTTATTCAAAAGCCAAGAGGTAACTTCAGAAGCCCCAAGGGGAGTGTTGTAAGAGGACACATGATTTTTCAGTTGGTCTCATTATTTTAAACACTGAAAGGTGATTTTTGAACAGCGAGTATCTTGTTGGTTTGTCCCTGGTGGCACAGGTAGAGTGGGGTACTGCAGCTCAGTGAGCTACTTCATGTCAGCTGAGACATGGAAAATGAAAGAGCTTTCAGATTACAAATTGTACCTGTCTCTGTAACAGGTTAAATGTGTGCACAAGGCCAGTTATCACAGCTCAGCTGATGCATGGGACTGCAACTGTACACCTCAGCTCTCTGAGAATCCAATGTCTCCTGTCCTTCTTTCCTGTTCTGGACGTGGCTTCTGAAAGGTGAAGCTTCGTCCTGTCACACACCTGGCTGAAACTCTGCCCAGGCATTTCTCACAGCCCAAAACCCAGGAGCACCCTGCATGGCTCAAATATGAGGTGTTCAAGAGAGTAGGCTACACTGGGGAATAAAACCTCTTTAGATGCTTCAGAGTCAGCTACATCCTACCATAATCTAATCTCACATTATAAGGAGACAGACTTTTGATTTAAATAAAAAGTTCTTAACGAAAAAAAATAAATAAATAGCACCTACATCACAAAGTATATCTTGATTCCACACATGGACTTCTTAATCAGTTTAAAAAAAATGTAAGGATTGTGCTAATTCAGATATCAGGAAAGTATTTCCTGAAGGAATAGTCAGGATTGGTGGCAGAAATGTAGAAATTTGAAGATGTCACTGCCAAACAGGTAAGTTTCTAGAGCATGTAGGGACAGGGAGTCAGGATTCTTTCAAACCCTCTAAAAGTAGCATCCTTAGTCCTCTTTCCTCCCTCTCCCTGGCCTCACTTTCCTCTCTCTGTAACCATGTAATTATTGCCAGTGAAAAGTGCCAGTTGATGACGTCAATAAATTAATTTTCTTTCTTCAGAAGAGCTACCAGAAAACTCCAGCGTCTGCTCCACCCCCATGCTGGGAGCACATCCAAGAACTAAGAATGTGATCCCTTGCGGGGGCTTTAGGAGAACTTGTATCACAGGGTAGAGTTAGGTAAACTGCAGTCATTCTTCTGCCTTGATGCTTTTTGGTTGATCTGTCCTACTAAAGGGTACTAAAGTACTAATTTTCAGCAGATTCCTGTAGTTGCCCTAAGGATTGTAGCAGTGTCTAGGTATTTCTTTGTGCTGCTTCTAGTGTCATGGATCTCCACAAGACTCCCATCTCCAGGTCTTTGCCACGTAACAACCAAAGTATGGGACTTTTACTACAGTACATGTAGATTTGCCTATGCCATTTAATTAGAAGCAAGCAGTACAGACTAGGAAAGCAAGCCCCAACCACAAGGAAATACATGGATTCTACCAGACTTGCACATTTGAACACCCTCTGTGGTGTGTGATTGCTTCATGCTTTAGTGTCAATAAAGGTGAGGAACTTAGAAGCAGACAGAAATCTTACCCTGACAAAGTCTCATTTTTTTCTTTTTCCACTTCTCAAAACCCCAGAGTTACACAGTTCCATTACAAAATTTACCTTCATTTAGCATTTGCTTATCAGAGAAACAGAAACAAAGAAAAGTGGTTATGAAGTCTTTGGCTTTCAGCACTGAGGTTACCCCATTATTTGACACTCATAAGCCTCACTAATTTAAAATTTTCAAAATCTAAGCCATATAGAACAAACTTGACTTTGACTGGAAAGCTGGCTGTAGGAAGCTGTGAATGGAAATGGGCTGTAGGAAAGAACAATCCAACAAAGGACTACGGAGTTTTGCAACTATTAATGGAATATCATATAAGCTGTGTGTAATTTTGTCATAAAACCTCTATTAATATAATTGGGAATCATACGCTTGTATGAGTTAAAGATGACCTTCATTTTAATAGCCAAAGAAATGTACATGTAACTTTCCAGAGAATATATTAGTTGTTCATTTTTGTTTTTACATGCAGTAATTACTGCTTTTTAAATATAAAAAGTGAAATAACAAGGAAGATCTACTAATGATATAGAGATAGATGGCACAGAAAGTCCAAAGCAACATGCTGAGGTTGCTTTCACAATAATATGCTACAATTATATAGTGTATTTTGATACAGACATACTAGTAAATCACCAGATGACTACACCTAAAGAAACCAAAAAAACATTGCTGAACTGGGAGATTAAAAGCCCCGTGTTGTTATAACCCCATTTTTAGAATGCAGTTTCTAAAGCAAATTTAAAACCAGAAATGCCAAACCCTGCTGTTCCAGAGATCAAGTAACACTATCTATTTCACTTGTTTTGAAAGTACTTCTGGTGCCATAAAAGACAAAAGCAAACAAACAAAAATCATTGAAACCCATAGGTAGGATTACCAGCAGGCTTACCTAATTGGATAAACTGTGGATCGCTTTTCACTCCAGGTCCTGCCCCAGTACTTGCTGCCACTTCCACACTATATCGAACACCAGGAACTAAGGAGGGGATGACTACAGAAAAGGTGGAACCGTCTACTGTCTTGTTTATGTGGTATCGACTTTCATTGCCAAGACACCAAACCTGCAGAGAAGTGTATGTTTGTATAAATGTTCATAATTCAACACTGAAGGATAAGTAAAAGGAAGGATGACATATTCCTTTCTTCTGGATAAAGAAATTTAGAATCTGTCACTACTCTAACTGCACTAACAACTGCAGTCATGGATTGCTGTCCTAGGCACTGTATGAATACTGAAAAGGTGCTTCTTGTTCCATAAAGTAGCTTCAACTACTAAAATTATCTGATGGGTTTATTGTAATTCATTTACAGTTCAACCAGTGACATCAGTGTTAATAAAACTAAAAGCATTAGTAACACGGAACAAATAAGGGAAGCACCTGCGCCAAGAATCATTCACAGAAGAAACAAGGTAAGAGCATTCAGTTCAATGCATTTCAAATTCTCTTCTTCGGGAATCATTCATCAAACAAGGCTTTCTTTTTCTTCATTCAAGCGCAAGGACAAGTCTTTCATCATATGATGTCACAAGAGAGCTGATGTCATGCTGGAATCCAAATATCTCTTTTAAAACGGCAGCAAGAAGCAAGGACTGAATAATATGCCATCTTCTATTGAGAGACAACTGCATGACATCAGTTCTTATTGTTTGGTTGAGATCAATCAGGACACAAGTCTAACGACTTCTATTCACCACTTTATAAATTATATCAGTGATATTAAATGTCTAGGAGAAACAATATAATGAGATATTTCTATCTCTTTAGGCCTGTACCACTGATGTGGCAAATGCTTTTAAGAGTACAGTTGAACTCCCAATTGCTAATAAAGGTGAAGTGGCAGCTAATCTAGATCTGCTAAAAAAATGATGCAGCTGACTTTATTTCCTTTTTATTCCGTTTCACAAATGTATTGCTCTACAATGAATATTTATCCAGAAAGTTCAATTAGTTAAATTCAGTACTTTATAAAGAAGCAAACCTTCCTGAGAACAGCAGCATTTCTAAACCTGTGCTGACTGTACGTAGAAGGGAGGATTTTGCTTTTGACATATGGAGTTCCTAGAAGATTTAGTACCCAGAGAGTTGCTCTTAATCTCTCGTGCAATTCTGCTGCTGTGGAGATTGCCAGGTGAGTGAGCTAGAGTTTCACACACAGAGCAATTGCTAGAGCCCTTTCTGACTGGACGCTGGAAATTTTATTTCACCCTCAGAACATTGTAAGACCCTTTTTCCTTCTCTGGATGCCAGGGATTGAAACAAGGCTAGTGGGACACTGTGAGGATTTGAAATGTATTTTAAGCTCCTTTGAAAAAGAATCCCAATGCAGTATATACAGAACTGCTGTTGCAGAGCAGGTGAGATCACACAAAGAGAATCTCCTTTTTGTATTCTGATGCTAAGTAGAGACTGTTTCAGCCAGTAGAAGGTAGTAGTACAATTATCAGTAATATTAATAACACTGCTCTGAAATCCTAAAGGATGGTCCATGTTTTCCTGTAAATAAGAACTCAATAAAGTGAGGAACAAATGATTTAAATGTACATTTTCCCCTATGTCATTTCATAGAAATTGTTACTGCCACATAGTACAATGGTGTATGTATAAACAATAAAATAAATTTATTATGCACTTGTAACTATGCACTACTAATTCATAGAAATGTATTGTTCTTAGGTGCTCAAACACATGCAGAAATTCACAAAACAAGAATGTTAGCTTAAACATCAGGTTGTTCAGTATTGCCATACTATATTTGATTGTATACATAAATAAGCAACTGAAAATGAACTTCTAAAATGTTATGAAGGAAGGAGGAAATCACATAACAGACATAAGTGAAGAAAGAATTAGTATAACAAAAGAATTTCTAACTTCATGCTTGGGAGGGAGGGAATGAATTGTGCTGTGATTTTAATTTCTGGCTTTTTCTGTGTACTACTGACATTTCTTCAGTTAAGATGGTATCTTCCTTCCTATTTCTATTATTGTGTAATTAAAGTAGGTACACTCCACTCTTGTGTTAGATAAAGGCATGCCTTTTTTTTTTTTTTTTTTCTAGGGGAAAACACACAAGATAGAAAAACAAAAAGGAAATAAAAAAGGAAAAACTTTAAAAGACTTGTATTTGCTTTTTTCTTATTATTAGTTCTTAATCTTATATCACTGGTTCTGCCTTTAGTTTTTAGACAAAAATATTAATTACATGTAGCAACTTAAATATCAATTAGATATATATTCATTGTATCTGTTTTCTATCCCTGGTGAAAAACACAGAGGAAAATAATGGCATCCACACTACAAATGGAGATAGATGTGAAATGAGCCAGTGTGCCATCTACTGCTACACAAGCACTACAAGACGCTTGCTCCTACACCTGATAGACTATTACCTCTCAATGCTAGGAGGTATATTAGGTATTATGTCCACCAGGAAATGTGAATTTCCTGACTTCTATTTCTTTGTCCTTACAACCTTAACATTCCTCTGATGCAGTTTCTTGGTAGAAATAATTCCATCTCTTCACCTCAAGGTCTGTCTTAAATAAAATAATTTTGCAAGTATGCGTTCCAAATTACATTATATAACTGAACCTAAGCCATAAACTGATTTTTTTTTTTTTACCAATTGACCAGGTTCTGAAAGGCGTTTTATTATTCTAAATTGACCACGAAGCTTAGTGATCTCTTCCCTTTCCCATTTCTACTGAGAAAAAAAAAAAAAGAGCAGAATCTGTTTTGATAGCTAGGAATATATGTCTATAGCACAGTGTTTTACCTGAAAAATAGTCAACACATTCTCATTCGAAAAATTTTCTCAGTAATACTCATTTGCAGGAGACTGAACCAAAGATTCTGCCTCTCTGTAGCTATTCTTCTCCCAAATGATAAAACAAGAGGAAATGGCCTCAAGTTGCATCAGGGGAGGTTTGGATTGGATATTAGGAAGAAATTTTTCACTGAGAGAGTGTTTAGGCACTGGAACAGGCTGCCCAGGGAGGTGGTGGAGTCATCATCCCTGGAGGTGTTTAAAAAACGAGTGGACGTAGCACTTGAGGCTACGGTCTAATGGATGGATAGATGTTAGGATGAAGGTTGGACTCAATGATCCTAGAGGCCCTTTCCAACCCTAATGATTCTATAATTCTATAAAGCTTACCTGATAGTCACAACTAGACATTTAAAATGTCTGTAGCTTGCTTAGGAAAATAAGCTTCATTTACTTTGCTATGTAAATTATTATGAAACAGTCTGAACAGAAAATAAATAGATTGTATGTCGCTAAACAAACATCATACACCAAATATTTTATAATGTACTTAGAATTTCTTAAAAATTAAATAGCACAATGAGAACTGTGTTTGTGTAAATGAAATGACAAATTTCTATAGACTAAATACATTTATTATTATACAAGCACATTTGTTACTTGAAAGTTTTCCATTTATTTTAGCTAACAAGTTATGCATAATTTACCCAGATCTTAATACTGATAATTATTATCCCTGAGCTTTTCAACTCATTAAGCCTGCTTATATGTACTACCATGGCTGAAGTCTTTTGAGACACAAAATGTTTCTCAAACCGGTATGGTTCCCTCTCTTTGTGTGTGCATTTCTTAAGCTATTATGAAATCAAGATGGTAGTTGTTTTAATTAAGAGTGTTGACCCTTTGATTTATAGAGGCTGTTTTAATTGCCTTCTACCATCCAGACAGAATTATCAAGTATGGAATTCGAATCAAAGTGATTTTCTAGCTCATTTGCTCTAACTAACCAGTAGATGGAGCCAAGCATCCATGAACAACATAATCTGTGACTACCTGGCCAACATTGCCTCTGCCAGGGGATCAAAACGTGCCAGCAGTACCTTATATTCTTGAACCATCCCGTTCTGGTTGTCCTCGGGGGGCGGCTGCCAAGTGACCACAATTGCTGTTCCGTTCCCATCGTTCTTAGTTACTGAAACACTCTGAGGTGGAGCACTAGGAGCTGTTTGTTTGGAAAGAAGGATTGAATAGTTAAGTTTGTCACATAATAGTTAAGTTTGTCACATACAGAAGTGAGCTTTTTTAAGAGGAAGATGGGTTTTGGGCTATGCAAATGAATTTCTTTATGCACCACCCTTCACTCAGGGCAGTTTTTGCCTACACAATAAAATGATACAGAAGGTGAACCTGCAACCAGGCTCTTGAGTTCTGCTGCTGTCTCACTGTGCAGGACAGGAAAAGTCACACTCATCACCAGACTTTCTGAACTCAGATACCTGAATGTCACAGTCCTGACCACTCAATTCCTCATTTGTCTCAAATCATCTCACTCAGGATCAACAGTTATGAAAAATAAAGTCTGTACGTTGACCCCAACAGAATGCTAAATCTCAGTTCCTCTAGTGTGTAAATAATGAGTAATACAAAACAGGAAAATCAGGACAGAATGTGTTAATATTAACACATTTATAATAATTCATGTTTTGCATTTTAAATAGCCTTCTTAAAATCTGGATGCTTAGCTGATGCTTAGGATGAATGCAGTTAAGCACACCTATTGAACCACTCACAGAAATGAAGCAGAGCTACATGGGATTTATACTGGGAAGGAAGGAGAGAAAGGGAAAGATTGCACATGCCAACAGAGGCACCAAAATCCCTATTTAGAGACACTGGCCATCCTCATACTCATTATGCCTGAGCAGCAACATAAAGATCTTCATGAACCTTCTCTTTTTAGCACATGTATGAGATGGAAATATATAATTTAGTCCACTATATCTGTTGCCCTCATTCATCTTTTCATTTTGTCTTACTGATTGATCCAGATATAAAAGCCTTCAAAAAATGTGGTGGTTTCCATTCCCTCAGCTATAGTGCTTTGATGATTTCTGTGGTGTCTGCTATCTACTCAAGATAGTGATTAGCAAGTGCTTCAATCTGACAGAAGTCACTTGTGACCAGAACATGAACTCAGCAGGGAGGCGTGCACACTGCAGTGAAGATAAAAAGCACATTTCCCATTGTGTGTTGGAGGGGATTTTTGCACATCCCTCTCTCTCTTTCTGTCTCCTGCACGTGGTTCTGAATATTTACTTCTGTGTCACCAAACAATTCACATGATGATCAGTCCAACACAGCCTCCTCTGCCGCGGATTGCTGTTCTCAAACATCACACACTTCAAACAAAATCAAATAATGAACATATCAGAGGAAAGCAGGCCAGACTACTACTTCAAACAGGAAAGATGAAGACAGTCTGGCTCCTACTTGCCTTCTTCCAGGGTCTTTGCAAATTTCACTTCACTATCTGCTCCCTGAAACTCATTAAAAAAAGGGCGGGCCTTGATTTCATAGTTTACACCTTTCTTCAGCTCAGGAATGATAACGCTGTTTTTGGTTGGAGTCCTCACTTCAAAGATTAACCACTCTGACTCTCCATAGGATGCTGGCGTAGGTCGGTACAGAATTTTATATCCTTGAATATACTGGGATTGCTGGTCCACCTGCAAGATGCAGAATACACAACACATTCTTTAACAAATAGGAACCAGGAATGATGTCTGTGACACTATATACAGTCCTTGGACTATACACTCATTTTATTCAAAGTAAACAACACTGCCAAAGCAGATAAATGCTCCTTGCCTTACTGCAAATTACAGGCCTGATTCCCAAGTGTGTTAATCTGTTGGATGCTGGTAGAACTGTGCTGGTTTCTGTGGACTTATGAAGGCATTAAAGGGGGATAATGGAGCTGTATAATATGCTCCAGCTCCATGAAATGAACAGCCTCAGCACAAGCCAGACTTCTGTCCACCTGAATGTGCTCAGGGCAGGGGGCACTTGGGGAAAGGGGAGGACAAGAAGGACAAGGGACCTCCAGCTCTACAACTTAGGCTGATTAATACGGAGATGAAAGAGAGAGGCTGCCAACTCTCCTGAGGTGTGGAAGCCTCCCAAATATCTATGAAATGAGTACTGCTTCCTGCCTGCTTCCTTCTAGAGAAAGTTAATTGAAAGGGCAGCCAGCTGGCACTATCTCTGTTGCTGTGATTAGGCTGGGCTCTGTCAGAGGGCAGATTTGTCCAAGCACTTCCTCCATGTCCACCCACTCAGCGGGAGGCTGTTTTGAGAGGGGTCTGAAGAGGCTCATAAAACTCAGTATGGTAACACAGATGAAACTTGGGAATGGAGATCAAAATGATAGTGGTCCTGAGTGCATTTTAGACTGAGATAATTTTATATCACATGTATGGAGAAAGAGATCTTAATGTAAATGAGGGTGGGACTCAACATGTTTGGCTGTAGCTGAAAAAGAAAGCTATCTTATAGAAGTGATCTCTCGTGGTGCTTTCGTTATCTTTTAACTACCAGTTTAAATGTCTGATAAATAAGAAAGTCCATTAACAACAACAACAAAATGAAACTTCATCGGATTTTCCCTATTTTCAAAAATCTCATACAGTGATATAATAAAACTGTTTGCAATTTTACTCCAAAAGGCAACATGTTTCATTTTAAATAATCAATTAAAGAATGCATGTGCTAATTGAAACTGGGGTAACACTTGTTTTTGAAATTGCAGAGAAGCCACAGGCCACCCAAGAGACTGACAAAAACTGCCCATCTGGAAAAGGTTGTTCTGCAAGTAAAGGTCAAACAAAATCGTGCTAGGAACCTCAAAAAATGTTTTAACACTATTAGTTAAAACAGTAGATTGCCATAGGCAGATGCCCATACTGCAGGTGACAGAGTGGTTACCATGCAACACGGCAGATATTTGTACTCTTGCAGCACCGAGGAGCCCTTGTCATGGACCAGGACTCACTCTATTGGGCTAGGGCTCTTCTACAAAGTCAAACTGCCTTTTGTTCCTGTTCAAAATGTTCTGCCATAGCATGGCTGGATGCTACATACTGTGCTCTCATACACAGTCCCTGCCATTATATTGACGTGTTCAGATGGAAGTCCTAAAAAGACCTCAGAGCTCATTCTCTTTGGATTTATTCCTGCACCTGGTATAATTATCTCCCTTTTTTGTCTTCATTCTGCATTCTATTTTAAAACTGCTCTTCTTCGAATTACATTTTCTTATCTCATTGCTTGGTACTTGCAGTTTCCCATGCTGTTCTTTCTCTTAATTTCTACCTCTTGATTGCCAAATGTTTCCCACGGTAAGTCATTTCTAATCCTTTCTCTCACTGAGGCCTCGGCCTTGTAAGCCCACTTGAATCCTTTTCACTTATGTTCCCATCCCCCTTGCTTCAAGACTCATGCAGTATTGTTTCCTCACTCTCTAGTTTCCTCTGCTATATCCTCCATGCAGCCAACTTCTCACTCCCTCTCATCACATCAAAACAACACCAGAAAAACATTTGCCCTTTTTGTCTCTTCTCCCTGTACTGAGTACTCACAGCACGGTAGGAAAGGATAGGTTCAGATGATGCTATATGGGTTTGACTGTGTTTCTCAGTATCTATGTAGTATGGAGGTAACACTTTCAAACAGAATTATGCAGTATTTGTCTCCACTGGTGACTGACAGACAAGGGATGTGCCCATGTTATCTCATTAGGGGACTGATACACTTCCTACTGAAAGCAGCGCAAAAGCTTCAAATGATATGACTTAAGAAGGCTTTGATCAGTCCTTTAGCTTCCAGAAGAGGACTCTGAAATTTCACTATGTTGTAAACAGCACTCTACAGGGACATAAAATGGTGAAAATGGCACAACATTTAATGAAGTAGGAAAGCAAAGCCCAAGTAGCACTCATTCCAGAGAAAAACATTTGCAAGGGTACTAACTACACAGCTCCTTAAAGTGTGACTCCACTGCTGTCAGTGTGATTCAGCAGTATATATATAACCATCTCCATCATGCAGATTTATACTTACAGTCCAATGAACTTCAATTGAGGAGGAAGAAAGGATAGTAGGGTTGTGCAGATGAAGTACCACATCACCTAGCTCTCTCTGCACCTGCTTGTGATCCACACCTTGACTTGTTGGTGGAACATCTGTAATAATGTAAGATTCCATTTTCAGAAGTATACATGATTGTATAAATAAGTATAAGTAAATATAAATGAATATATCATAAAGTATGTGATACTATCAACAATAAAGTTTACCATAAGTACCTCTCAGTTTTGTAAGAAAAAAATACATGAAGTATTTTCCTGAGCAAATCACCAATTTAGAACCAAATCAATGCATTGAACTTTCTTTGACAGAGAAATAGGAGAGAAGTGCTGCATAAAAAGAAAAACTACACTCAGGAATGTCTTTGGTAAATGATTGCAGCAGCATCTCTCTTTTATTTCATGCTGGGAGGAGAAAATGTTCTATTACACACTACAAATTCCAAATGATTAAGAAACCTATAAAGAAGGGCAAGAGCAGAGGCTGTAACTTCAGATAAATTTTTGTTTATTTATTTTTTATTAAAACATACTGTTTTAATTACAAAAAAAATGTAATAGCTGAAGAATAGAAAAATGAGTCGTGGCTGCAGCCTCTGTGATGGCAAGTGACTTCTGTAAACAGAAGGCAGAGCACAGCTGAGTGCTGTCTGGCTCTTCTGACATTTGGTCTATCTTATAGCTAAAAGAATAGTTCATATGCATGTAGGGACAAATTCCTCTCAAACTACGCAATGGTATAATGGAAACATTTTCTGCATGCAGCACCCTCGAAAAGCATATTTAACTGAGAAGGAATGGCAGCTGGACATGTATAAAATTTATAGGGCAATCACTAATAGGATGTCTAAAACATTTATGTACTATGGACAGCAGAGAAACACAGTCTCTGAATTGACTTCATGTACGTCTCTTTGATCACTTAATTTTAAACAAATACCATGTTGACTATGGCTAACAATCACAGACTGGGAAATTAATGAAAAGTACTTAGTGATTTCTTTCTTTGTGTTGTTGTGTTTTGTTTTTTTTTTTTTTTCCAAAATTAATCTATTAATCTTATGCCAGATACAGAATAATGCATTACGTAAACTTTGCTCCAGCCTACTGCTTCCCTGCCTGACCTCCTCTAGTGACAAATCAAGATCAGGAAATCTTCAAGGTTTCTGCTCTCTGAAGACCTTGGAATTTCCATACCTTCTGCTTACAAGAAGTGACAGAGTACAGATAAACCGTGTATATATTTATGTACAACTACAACTACTGTAATAAGTTACTGTAGGTGTGTAGACTACCTTGAAGGTTGGGGTTTGAATGGCGCAGTTGATACTGATAGAGAAGACACTTATTAAAGCAAGTACAACAGTTGTAAGGCATGCTTTCTGCATAGTGGCCATATTCTCAGTTTACCAGCTTTTGGTCTTGTCTAAATAATAATAAAATCCTTGTAAGACTGCATTAGGACAAGGCATGAGGACAAGTTTATTTCCAGAAATATAGTTCCCATTTGGGAATACAAAGCCTATGTCACTTTGAACTTTTATCATAGTTTCCTCGACATATTTACAAGAAGATGGGATTTCTTGGAAGTTAAAGAAGCAAACTGAGATTAGTGTGTAGTCAGTGGGTGATAAACCTGCATTCTTAGCAAGGAATGCTGATAACAACAAAATAACGAAACCAAAAAACTCTCCACTGAGTCACTACTGTATCCACATGCAGTATGTTCTGCCTAACAGTCCATTTATCAGAGTATCCTCCTCCCTCCAAAGCTGGAAAGCATTAAAGATAGGAGCTTCTGACTGGGAAGTTGCCTAAATATTACCCTGTTTAGAATGTAACAGGAAAGTCAGTGGAATAATTAGTCCTATCTTTGCTAGTCATGAAAGATGAGTCATCCACAATATGAATCAAACTATTAATAGGCTCATCCATTTGCACATCTGTGCTATACAATAATACGTGTGTTTTCTTGTTTTGGCTCCAAGCTTCCAAGTCAGGGACTGTCGGTGAGAACACCTAAGGGTGTTGTTAATCTTGGCAAAGTGTGAAGATGAAGGTAGGTTAGGTTCCTTGTCTGGACATGCATTTAGGACAAGACTATATCCTCTAGACAAAAGTGAACTGGGAAATTTTTGAACTTATTTAGCTAGACCACAACTTAGACAAAACTGAAACAGTATTGGAATAAGAGTGGAACTGCTTTAAAGAACTTGACTCTTGATTCTATTTGTTACTATTGATGAAAATTTTATCTATTGCTTGTTATTTTCACTCGGGCTTTGTGTGGTTCTCAGGTCTTCAAATCTACTGGATGCCATTCAATTCTGTTGAGTGAACAGAACACTGCCTTATTCATTGTTTAACTACCAGTCAGGTCAGTGATAAGCTCATTAGCACATTCAGAACAGATACCTCATCTCATCTCCAGGAATGAAACTACACTGCATGAAAAATAGACTCATGCAGCACACTGCAGCCTGCCCGCATAATAGCCTGTATACTCTATTCCCAGGAAGACAGAACTCACTAAAATATTACTAAATCTCTCCTTGGAAACATAGTTAGAAACCCGTTCAGTCCCTATTTTTCATGTGGCTGTGACTCTGCTGTCTATATATATCCACTGAAATTGTCACCCATCAGGAGAAAAGCATAACAAAGGAAACTGTTCACTCTCCAGGGGGGATGAGAAAGACTTGATTTCAGACCAACTTCATGAAAAAATAAGAAGTCACCAAAGGAATATGTTTTGTTTCCTTTAAGGAACTTCCTTTCAGAAACAAACATGCACTTACTTACACAAAGAAAGAAACAAACTTACAACACAGGCAGCCAATGGATCAATTTTTCCAGTAAGTAGAAAAAGCGGGGAAAAAAAAGGAAGATGATCTCTATCACTTTTCCTTTGAAAAAGACTATGTCCAGTGTTTCCCTTCTTAAGAATCTAAGTATTTATATGGGAAAAATGAAGGCTGCAAAGTTGCAATGCACACCATCATAAGTGTTATTTATTTTCTACAGTGAACACTAAGTTACTTTAAATTTTACATAGCTGGATTCTGTCCATAGCTGGAGTCAGCAGATGACTCCTTCATCCACTACTACCCAGGCTTTTCAGTTGGCTGTCTGGAAGCATTGTCTCTCTTGCGTGACTATTTTACTTTCAATAATTGTACTTATGAAATACTTTCAGTATGTTGCCAAAACCTCTTCTTTACTGGCTTACAATGCCCAGTTCCTTCTCTCTTTCCTAATGCAGCAGTAATCAACTTAGATTATGTGCTGTTTCCCTCTCTGTCTCAGCCTTAAGCCTCATTTGATTCACTGGACATTATAACATTTCCACGGAATTTGAGGATGTGTATAACTTAAACGATCAGAGATTTTGTTGCTAATGAACTATTCTGCAAGATGCAACTATCTTTGAATAAGAGACACTAATGTTCACTTTGGCAATGCAATATGCTGTTTAAGCAGCTTTCACAGTCTATGTTACACAGAAATGCAAGTTTAAACACTGTAATTTACTATCTAGTTTATATTACAGCCAGGATAGGCAGTCAAAAGCTACTAGAATTCCTGCACCTAGTATTGCTCAGTCAAATTATGACAGCCACTGTGGACATCTAAAGTGTTCAGCATCAAAAGCTTACCTTGAGTTTTCACTGGATCAGATATTTGGCTTGGGTCACTTAGTCCATACGCATTAGCTGCCCTCACAAGGAATAGATAAATTGCATTAGGTTTTAGCCCTTTAACTGCATAACTCTCTGTTTTCACATTTTCAGCCACAGTTTGCCAGCTGCTTCCAGATGCATGGCTAAGGATAAAACACACACCAGCAGGTCAGCACGTGCTTCTTTAACAACACACTATATATAAATGTAAGTACAACAACATCACATGAAACTCATATACCTGAAGGCCTCAATTATGTAAGAAGTTGGTGTTGCACCTGAATTCAAATTAGGTTGCCATGACAATGTTACTGTATTTCTGCTGACATCTGTAACCTCGGGTTTTGATGGAGCACTAGGAATCAAGTTTGGGTCAGTGGGTCTTGGTGGTTGCACTGGGACTCCAAACTCTAACAAACGAGAGAGAAATGCTGAGTATAGACAGGAAGCAGCTGTAAGCTAAATGTTCTTCACATCTGCACTGGAAATTTATGACAGAGTCAGATAACTTCTGCATTTCAATTTCTAATATTCCTTTATGTATTTTCTCCACGCAGAGAAACTCTAATTGATTTACCTTGGACCTCTATGTATGCACTCCACGTAGCTTCGCCACTTGGGGTTGAAGCAATGCAGGTGTACCGACCGGTGTCGCCCAGCTGAGTGGGAAAAGAATAAATATTTGAAACAATCAGGCACTCAGTGGGCTAGAAAAGTAATTACAGCTCTATGTGTTCCCCGGTGAATATGGATAAATGTATTAGGCTGCAAAAAGTTCAACCCAAAAACTTCTGACATTAGAAGTTATGACTTTGTGTGCTGCAAAATGAAAATGGATACCTTTTTTTTCCCGAGCATTCATTAAAGAACTGGAAAAAATGTAGATTCTAATTTAGCAGTCCCTATTCTGTAATGAACAAACTGAAGGACAATTCTTGTAGCGTTTATTCCTTACCCTGTGGAGATCCTAACAAATAAATTGAGAAGGAAATCAGATGGCAAGATCCCATGAAACTGTCCACCTTCTGCGTAAATAATACCTGTGGATTTGTCTGGGCTGCAGCACTGGAGAGCATGTCATCCTTAAAACAAAGCTTAAATATTGCACAGGGTCTTGTACATAAGGGGTTCTATTAGTATAAATTTTGCTCTATAGCAGACCCCAAAATAAATCTTCATATGTTATTTTCATCCAGTTCTGAATGTTGGATTATTTGTCCACATGTGACTTAATCACATTTCAAAAGAGTTTCTTCCCCCCCCCCAAAAAAAAAAAAAAAAGAGAAATGCTATCCTCCTAAGGTCACAGCCTCAGAAGATGAGCTGAAAAGAAGCTCTCAAAAATCAGAGGTTCAAACTCTAAGCCAGTGTAACTTATAATTGGTAACGGGGCAACTCTATGGAACACAGTAAAGTTTTCAGTCTACTTAAAACAATTGCTACATTTTAAACCACAGAAAAGATAGTAAAGAATAGTCAGCATACTAAAACTTAACAACATCTTCAAACATTTTATAGCATGTGAGGCATGACCAGGAATACTGACCAGGTACTTGCTATAATTCCCTAAGGAACCAAGGTATTTAACAGGTGGTTAAACATTTCAAGCTAGGTTTACAATGTCAAATGAGTATGTTTAAACTTTAAAAATTGTTTTGAAAAAGTTGTGTACATGGCTCTATTATTGTAATATTCTAAACAAAGATATACCTTATAAATATTTGAAATAATTAGAGCATCTTAATCTTTAAGTGCTAAAGCCCAAATAATTTAAGTATTTGTCTTGCTGAAACACAAGTTTTGCTTTCCCTTTCACATTTTAAGTTCCAAATAATTCCCTTAATTAATACCTCTTAAAAGCATTTTTTGCTTGTGAAATCTGAAATAATGTGCCCTAGGCAGAATAAGTCAAGTTTTTAAGCAAAAAGAATGAACTATCTGAAAGCATGCAGTATCAAATATTTTAATACATTTATTTAACATTTCATAAATTCCAGTAGACCAAAAGTGCCTGCAGGTGAAAAAAGCAAAGTGAAACAAACAATAAGAAGAACTGTTTAAAAGTTCAAGCTACCTTGGCATATCGGATCTGTAATGCTCCTGTCTCCAACTGTTTGATACGAGAGTCCTGGGTAGAAATGAGGATCCCATCTTTTTTCCAGAGGATAGTGGGCATTAAAGTGCCTGTGGCCACACAACTCAGTACTAAGGTACCATCTACAGCTACAGTTTGATTCACAGGACCCTGTCGAATAACAGGGGGAGGCCGGTCTGCAATCACTGCCAGAATTAAAAACAGGAAAAAAATTTCTGCAACTGGAAGCAATTTTCTAATCATCTAAGCAACAGCAGTTGCTTGAGGCTTTGAAACAAACTAAAGACAATTAAACAAGTTATTAAAATGGAGGCATGCATTATTCAAGGCAGGGTGCATTATAATGTTGCACAACTACAGAATTTTAAAATGATACACAACACGGTATTTTCAGAAAGCAAAGAAGCATAACATGGTGGTATCTGCTAGGCATTCTCTAATTCCAGTGTCTTTATAAAATAATAATGAAATAAGAAAGGATTTCCCAAATTCTTTATCAAGGCACAGATTTCATCTTGTTCACCTTCTACCACATAGCAGGCCTAACAGATTTCATACTTTCTGCATTCAAAGATAAAGCAGGCAGGGGATAACCTGGCAAATACATACTTCTTAAAAAAAAAATGATTGTGTACCATCAACTTGTCTTGGTGCTCTTTCCTAACTGGGAGATGCCGAGCAGTAGGGTAAACACAAAGCTAATGAATAGGACTGTATTAAAAGTTTTCAACCAAGAAAGAGTGTTCCAGAAATTTCTGACTTGTAGATCTATGATGACTGAATATGTCAATATTAAGTGACTTCAAAGTCACAAAAAGAATCCCATAGTGTGTTTGCATCAATTTTAATGCATCTTTCACATGATGAAATTTCAATGTTATCGATGGGTTATTTAATAACTGTGCACAGAATGGTATAAAGCAGTCTCCGTATTCACAGAAAAAAGAATGGTTGATTACATGAGGTTTTTCTTCCTTTATCCAGTGGATAATCAAAAAAAGAAGTAAAACCTATCTTATTGTGTTACCGTGACCTCCCTGTACCATCCAACATGACATGGACTGATGATCTGAAAAAACACAACTTTAAATGATAGAAATCTTGTTTAGCAGTGTCATGGGGGCTCACATAACTTAAAAACTAGTTTGGTAGCTGAAATATAAACCTGAAGTTCTCATAAATTGTGAACATCAGATATTTCTAAATTACTTTTCATAATGACGGACAGGGTGTTAGTACTGCTTTTTTTGGATAAATTCCAACTCCCATAATTTCATTTGCATGTTCAAATGACACTCTGCATTTTCAGCTGCATAATTTATCCTTTACTTCTTGTCACAACCTGTTGCAATGCACTGCAAGGCCATTAGTATCTTTCTCTGCAGACACAGCAAAAATAAGCTCACTTATAGTTTGCATTTGACTTTAAAAAGTTGGGGAAGAACTTTGCAGTTTTTGATGCTAAGAGACTAACTGATCCATGCTCTGCAGGAGAAATCTAATGTTACTGAAGTCCATGGCTAATTTAAGTGCCACTGAAGTTGATGGCAACCTTTAGGAATGCAGAGGTATCATTCTGCATATTCTGCTTTCACATTTATAAAAGTATCCCAAAAAATATTACCCTAAGATATTATACAAAACAGCTACCCATCAGATCAATCCAGAGCATGTAGTCAGTGAAGGAAATATACTGCAGTTGATTTGATTTTTTCCAAGTTCATATGACATAAGTCATTAGCAGAAAAACTCTCAATTATCTTAATTTTCTTTTATAAATTTATTTCTCACCTTGCTATGGTCCCAGTGAAAATTGGATAAAAGTGCATTAAGTAATGTGGCTTATCAGTTGTGATAAACCAGAAAGGATTCTTTCCTACTCCTCCTAACAATCTCAATTCCTTGGGTGTAAATAAACAATTTTATTCTCCAGGTTCACTGCATCTTTCTAATACTGCATTATTTGTATGTTTTCTACAGGACAAAGGCATAGTTTATGGAAACTCTTCTCAGACAACAGCTTCCCTTCCCTGAAAGACTCTCCACAGACTGTACTTACCCTCTCTTTTCCATAAGTTCTAAAAATTATTTTTCCTATGTATCTTTGCTATTAAAAATATGATTTTTTTCTGATAATTGGTAAATTGGCCTTACACCACCATACATTACTGCTTGCAGTGATGTTCCCTGTAGCCTTTTAATCTTCCCGCCCCTCCAAATGCTCCTACAGAGGAATGTATGGCATTATTAATCTGTATGTTATTCTACTGACTTCCATATAGGATGAGGTTTTTTTCTTGCTATACTGCAGTATCAAAAAAAACCAGGAAAAAACCAAGGAAATGCAGATGCTAATCAAATGGAGACACAACAGAATCATAGAATGCTTTGGGTTGTAAGGGACCTTTAAAGGTCATCTAGTCCAACCCCCCTGCAGTGAGCAGGGACATCTTTAACTATATCAGGTTGCTCAGAGCCTCATCCAATCTGATTTTGAATGTTTCCAGGAATGGGATATCTACCACCTCTATGAGCAACATGTTCCAGTGTTTTCCCACCCTCATTGTAAAAACTTCCTTCCTTCTATCTAGTCTAAATCTACCCTCATTTAATATAGAACCATTACCCCTTGTCCTGTTGCAACAGGACAAAAAAAAGATTGTCCTAAAAAAAAGGTTGTCCAAAAAAAGATTGTCCTAAAAAGACTGTCCTAAAAAGACTGTCCCCATCCTTCTTATAGGCCCCCTTTAAGTATTGAAAGGCCACAATAATGTCTCCCTGAAGCCTTCTCTTCTTCAGGCTGAACAATCCCAACTCTCTCAGCCTGTACTTATAGGGTAGGAGCTCCAGTTCCCTGATCGTCTTTGTGGCCCTCCTCTGGACCCACTCCAACAGGTCCATGTCTTTCTTACACTGAGGGTCCCAGAGCTGGACATATGCCAGGTGGGGTCTCACCAGAGTGGAGAATAGGGGAAGAATCAGCTCCCTCAATCTGCTGGCCACGCTTCTTTTGATGCAGCCCAGGATTTGGTTGTCTTTCTGGACTGCAAGCACACATTGCCAGCTCATGTGCAACTTTTCATCCACCAGTACCCCCAAGTCCTTCTTCAAGGTGTTGCTCATAATCCATCCCTCAGCCTGTATTGATACCAAGGATTGCCCTGACCCAGGTGCAGGAGCTTGCATTTGGCCTTGTTGAACCTCATGAGGTTCATGCAGGCCCACTTCTCAGGTTTGTCCAGGTCCCTCTGAATAACATCACGTCCCATGTCAGCTGCACCACTCAACTTGGTATTGTCTGCAGACTTGCTGAGGGTGCACTTGATCCTACTGTCCATGTCATTGATGAAGATATTAAACAGCACTGGTTCCAGTGTGGAGCCTTCGGGGACAGCAGCTGTCACTGATCTCCATCTGGACATCAAGCCATTGATCACTACCCTCTGGATGTGACCATCCAACCAATTCTTCATCCACCAAACAGTCAACCCATCAAATCTAAATCTCTTCAATCTAGAGAGAAGAATGCTGTGAGGGATCATGTCAAAGGCTTTTCTCTAAGTCCAGAGGGGTGACATCCATAGATCTTCCAATAATAGGGATAAAGAACTAGGCAGCAAACAAACTGAAAGTAAACTAAATCTAGTGGGGGAAGGTAAAAAAGAGCCAGATAAATTAACAGATCTGACAAAAATCCATAACCTGAAGTATACTTGCTAAATACAAAATGGAAGTACAGTGTTCATAATATCCAAAATTTTAAACTCCTGACAGACATGACCAAAACACGTTTTTCATGTTCATGCAATCCACATTTATGCAAAGCAGATTTCCAAGTAGTGTCATATCACCCCACCACTGTTTGTAAATAATAATAATAATAATAAGTACAGAATATAGATATCATTACCATCAGTAACTTCCAAGTAGGCTTTTGTAATGATACTTCCTGCAACATTTAAAGTCTGGCAGATATAATACCCAACATCAGACCTCTGGACATTGGTGATAGTGAGGTCTCCTGTCTGGGAAACTGAAAATCGGCTGGATGACTGAGGAGGCTGGTATGAGAAAAGCAGATTCTAAAAGATGTACAGGAAAGAAAGTGAGAAAAAAAGGGTTAAATAAATTCAGACATCAATAATATCAACTTTAATATGTCTAAACAAATTCACCTTTTTCACATTATACATAACACATTCTGCTCTTCGTATCTTAAGCACGTCTATACCACAATATGAATAGCTTTTATAGCATTTTTTGTGATAAATAGATGCAGATATATACATATAATTGTGCAAGTCTTTTGGGATTGCTCTAACACCCTCTGTGGTCAATGTGGGGATTGACACAAAATTTAACAGCCACTAGCGAAGATGCGATATGTACAGATACCATAATCATGCAAGGAACTGTGGTGAACCAAAGTAATTTGCTTTAACATCCTCTTTTAGAATTTACTCCAGGGCATTCTATTTATTTTATTTAAATGCAGACGTTGGTTTACTTATTTGTATTTTAACTTTTGCCTTGAGAAGAATGGAGAAGTTTTAAAAAAAGAGAGGCTGTTTAGGTCTCTCTAATCATAGTTTTTGTGTTCTATAAGGAACCTTATTATATATAATTAAATCCTATGTCAGTTTCTACTTAGCTTTGGAATGAAGTACATAGTATTTCCCAACAGTGGTTAAAAATCAGAACTGCAATCGAAATAATCCAAGTCCTATACACTAAATACTGATTCCAAATTTCTACGTCTGGCTGAACAATTTGTGAATGAGAATACTTGAAGGCCACAGAGGCTATTTTTTATCTCTCTTGCCTAAATACATCCAAAGGAATGGGACACATCTCCTATACTTCAGTATTAGCAAACCCTATCCATTGACCTACTCCTCCAGCTGCCTCAATCTCCACAAGCGGTCAGCACTTGTCAGAGCCAAAACTGGGCCAGAAAAAATATGTACTAGACAACACTTGGCAAAAAAAAAAAAAAATCCAGGTCATATGAAAATACAAACATAATATCCTGGTATACTTGCACTACTTAAGATTACAATCTAAATATGGTTATCAGTCTGGTCATACTTCGGCATTTAGAGAGAAATGTTGCAAATGAAGTAAAGAAGCCAATCTCTAAGCATTCTCAATTTCTCTGGACTATTGTTTTGTTACACAAAGAACTCTGTCATATGCTATGGCACCATTCATTCCTTCATTCACAGGAAAACCAGAATCCCATATTCCTTCTTTCCTTCCAATAAAGAATACTTTGTGTCACATCCCTCCTTCAAAAGATGACTCTGAAAGAAAACTGATTCTCTTGCTGTGTTATATTGTGTTTCACCCACTGGCTTTCAAGATCCTTTACAAAGAAGCTGAAAATACTTTTCCCTCCCATTCAAAAAAGGAAACTGGGAGAAAAAGTGACCTATTCAGGTATGACCAGCCATCTGATTGAGTGGGAAAGTAGATCTCCTTAATGCCAAACTAGAGTCCTACCCATGCAATAATGCAGATCAATACAGCAAATGGTTTAGTTTGCCAGACAAACACATGTCAAACTAAGAGCTGCACCATACTTCCTGAAAATTTCAGTGTTTGGGAGTTAAACAAACTTCGGCATTAGTCAGCTTGTCATCAGTTAGAACTTCTCCCTGTTAGGTGAAAAGATTTTCATAGTAGTGCAACACAGAATGCTTCTAAATGTTTCACAGATTTATTTTTACATTCATGGAGAAAACAGGAGACTGAGAAAGAGATATCCTTTCTAGTAAGGCTGACATCACCTAGCATACATATGGCTTAGACGTAGAAAAGAAATATCCAGCATCTTCAAACTCCAGAGACTTACTTTCCACATCTTTAAAACAATAATTAAAATACTTTTCTCTCATGTAACATCCCCTCTTCAAGAAACTACCAGGAAGAAGAAACAGAAAGGCTGTTTTACCTGACTTCCCTCTCTCCGCCAAAAGATGGCTGGCTGAGGGTTTCCAGTTGCTTCACACTGGAAAGTCACCGTTCTCCCCAGTGCAGCTATCTGATCTCGAGGTTTTACAACAAACTGTGGAGGCTCTGCAAGGAAAATACCAAACAAAAAATAAATCACACATTTCAGAGGACCAAAGTTAGCATATCTGCAAGCAGTTTTCCTACTAACTTTAAGTGGTGTAAAACAGAAGAGTTAAGTTTCTTTAATAAGGAAAGGCAGCATAGATACATCAGCCTCTAAAGAGCCACAGCTTTAGCATCACTGAGATAATCTTTTCTGTTGCTGGACATCCCAACTAAAACTCTGTGCATCACATGCTTTTATTACTGACCACTTACACAAAGTAAATCCCACTTACTTAATGAGACAACTTGCAGAGCAACAGTCACCATTACAAACAAATTTATTACAATTTGTTTTTTAAAGGAGGAGTATGGCTACAAGTCAGAATGGAGAAATCTTTGAGGGACAACTGGTCCACAGGCCACACTTTGTCAAGGGCTGCAGTGAACACTGTTGAGTATGAATTCAAGCTTATATGCACAGAAGTCATCATATTTGATTTAGGAAAGCTGAGGTGAGAAAAAGCCCTTAATGCCTTGTGTAAGACACTTTTAATGTAGCTGAGGTCTCAAAAAAATCCAAAGTCAAAAGCCCCACAAATACTATTGAGCAAATCATAACAATTTAAAATCTTCAGTCCAATCACTGAAGAGGAATTAATTTAAAGGAATAGCAGAGCTAAATGTCTTCCTCATTTACATAGGCAAGGGCATGTTCAAACAAAATATATATGCAAATGAAGGCAAATTCAAAACATCTGCTCAGACTAGCATTATAAGTACTGCCAGTACTGTCCAAACTCGTTGATTTATACAGACTTCAACAATCCCTTCATCCAGTAGTAAATAGAATGTCAAAAAATTCATGTCAGTCACATTAAAAAAAATCAGAATAGATGACAGCATTAGATATCTTGATGGGGCAACTGGAGAAAAAAATCTAGCTTGTTTTATAGGCTGTTAACTCTCACTTCTTGAAAAATGTGCATTAAATGAAAGTCCATTTGCTTATTCATTTCCAATTCCTTCTGATCATCTGTCCAAAACTAATTATGCTCTCCCTCTTTGGATTGAGAATAAAGGGGATGTTTTGAATCTAAGTCTAATAGCTCAAATGCTTTGGTGTTGAATTCTCCCTTTTTTTTTTTTTTTAAATTTCAAGAATATCTGCATTTACAAGATTTTCCTTTAAAAAGAGTGTGAATCATGTAACTTAAATGTATCACTCACGTGTTTTACAAACATTAAGTAATTGTGGCTTTATCTAGAATGAATTCAGTAACAGTCAAAGTCCTTTCTAAAAAAATTGCTTTCAGTGTTCCTGGGGGCCAATACTTTCAGTTACCTGCTCCTCGTGCCATGTGTCTCTGCTCCCTATTGAGTTCATATTAGAATATACCCTTACCTACAACCCTCCTGGCTTTGGGAGGAATTTTTAAAGCATATCATATTATTATTTATATTTGGATGAAAACGCTACCTTTCTCAGAATTTCCTTAGCAAAGAAACTACCCAAAGTGAAGGTGTTACTGACCTACAGTAATTAGCAGACTTCAAAACATTTAGCTCTGAAATGTTTGATCAATACCTTGGAAGATGATAGGGGAAGACTTTGACATGACAGCACATTTAATTTAGAATGGAAGGTGAAATTGTTGGGGTTTGCTACAGGGTTGTAAGGTATGATGGGGAAAACAGAGATGATAGTGAAGCACCTTTGTTATGGTGTTGGATTCTAATAACAAGAATAAATTTAGCATATAGTAATTTTACACACAAAACAGAACTCAGGGTTTCTAAATGTTGAGCTAATACATAGCATTTATGAGGTTTCAGATTTCATTGAACTTACTTGAGAATGGGTACAGCTATAAAGACATTAAAATGGTTCTGACCATCAGAGAAATAGCTGAATGCTTGTGATTCTAGCACCCAAAGATGACCCTTCAGGGACTAATGAACACAAAAAATGAGGGGAAATTCAGTCTTCCAGGTAACCATAGTAAAATTTATAAAATGTAAATAGGTATCTCTAGATATTCTTCTAAAGATATGTTTTATATATATATTATTATAAATATATGTACATCATTATGCATATATGTATTATTCTAAAACTATTGCCATTAAGGTGAGTAATAAAAATCCTATTAGCTTCAATGTCAGAAGAATTAAAACAGGGTTAAGTGAAACTTTGTTATTAGATTCCATTCAATGTTTGCTGTATGGAAGCATTTTCACTGTGTTTTTTTTTTAATTTGTTTGCTTTCACACCTTGGCTCACACGTGTGTGATGAATATACCATAAATGATGCTGAAATAATAATCCACTTAAGGAAAGAACTTCTATCCTTGAGACCTTTAAAATAAACATGTTTTTTTAAAGAACACTTTGAAGTTCAACTTATGCACTCACTGAAGATAGAAGACATTAGAATTTGACTCGTTACATCATGCAAAAACAGAAAGTTAGCAACCCATTACCTTTCTCTTTGTCATTAAGTTACCCATACTTCATGCAGAATTTATTCTGTGCGATGTGTCTTGTCAATAACAAGTAAAAGATGGGAGCTGACTGATTGAAGGACATGGAAGGGGATGGATGGGAAGGGGAGAAGAAGTTCCCGTCACAGTGATACGATGACTAGAAGATGGCCAATAAAATTTCAACTTACCAGACACAACTAAAAACAAAAACAAAACAAAAAGAAAACATGGAATAAATAAAATTGAATAGACATGAAACAAAGCAAAGAATAAAGCAAAATAAATAAAATAAATAGAAAGGACCCTTGGTAAGGACCTTAGAAAGCACACAGATATTCTGATACATGAAAAATAGGTTTAAAATGTTGAACCACATTTTTTTTAATTTGATTCTTTATCAGAAGTCTCTCTTAAATGCTGAAAGCAGTTCTGTAAAGGAAAGTGGATAACAGACTGAAATAATGGTCAGGCAACCTGGGTTCTACTCCAAGCCTTTACAATGAACAATTGCCCAGTTTTCAGAATAAGACAATGGTGCAGTTAACTATTTCAGAGCACCACGCTGCATCTTCTGCAGAGCAGCAGTT
>JANHGN010022837.1:31961-44667 GCA_024605025.1 Megaceryle maxima | reverse complement strand
TTATTAATATTTTTACACGGAATAAATCCAAATTATCAGTGTACAAAATAGACCACTGATGTAATTTACTATAAAAGTAGTGTTTTTCAGATGCACAACTGTTCATAAGCCCATATACTGAACTGCTTAAATGCTCCACTAGGACCCATAGTGTTCACAGGTGAAAAATCATCATTATTTTAGAGAGCAAGCTTTGGTTTTCCAGCCTTCTGAGTTTGCCATTTCTCTTCCTGCAGCTTGTGGATGTGACCTGGCTCAAGGAGGATTTTTTGTGAGACAGGGAGACTACATCTGTACTTTGGACTACCAGAGACTCTATGGCACACGGTGCTTCAGTTGTGATGAATTCATTGAGGGAGAAGTGGTCTCAGCACTGGGCAAAACCTATCACCCAGACTGTTTTGTGTGTGCTGTCTGCAGGTATGTTTTCTATGTGAAGTTGTGTTTCATTGAAAAAATAGATTTTGAAAGACTGACGCCAGGTATTCAAACTTATAGCCTATAGATGCAAAAACATAGTTCTATTTTCTATTCATTAACAAGTAGCAGAATTTTAGGGGGAAAAAAAAAAAAAAAAGCGGCAAATTCTGAGTGCCTTTCCCTCCCCAAATGTGTGTTCTGTGTTGCTTTTTTATGGTATCTTGTGTGTGAAGTTTTTGAAGTATTTAAGAAACAGCCACTGATTCTATTATCAGACATTTTGCCCCAAATGTTGCTTTATTTGTCCAGTATCTGCTATTTTGTCTTTTGTTGTCTGAAGTTACAGAGGATTCAAATGTCAGTGGCTGAGTCTTCAGCAAGCCAAGTGGATACTGTTTTAGTAGATTTAAGCTGAAGTTTCACAGTGCTGCTTCCCAGAAACTCCAGTAGTTATTTAAAATAGGTCACAAAGGTCCTGGACTAATAAAAACTTACATACATGTTGGATTTCACCAAGGATCTCCAACAGCCATGGAGCTGACAAGTGGCACAGCACACAAGATTTTTCCCTGCTACAGTCCAGTGTAGTTCAGTGGGATCATTTCCCGTGTGGATATGTGCGATGTTGGGACCAGCATTGCTGGGGATGTTTGTGAACAAGAGATTGATGTCTATTTGACCTTCATTTGAATCCTGTGGAAATAGCACAAACAAATCTGTTGAAGACTTCAGGAAGAAACTTTAATTCCATCAAAATTTCGGTAAATGCACTGTTATAGCAGTTTGGAGCAAATGGAATTGCTGTAATGGTTTTTCTGGCTAAAACTGAGCCTTTAGCAGTACATGAAAAGTAATTCCAAGTTCAAAGAGAAAGCACAACAGGGGACTGATGTACCACTGTGTAGTTGCTGTGAGTGCTGGTGCCTCATTCAGGTGACTGCAGTCCAAAAGAAGAGTGTCCGTGTTGCTGTGGCCATTTGCCAGCCAAACCTGCCCAGCTTATGAGGCTGCTGAGCTTGTATGTTCTCTTGTGCTGATGCAGAAGCAGGACTTCAAATTCTGGAACAGCTGTGGTTCATGGCAGGATCTTGATTTAATATCTTAATTGCAGGAATAATTAAATAGTCATGTTAAGGGAAAGACTCTGAGGCTGAAAGGCCTTTATTATATTAGATGAAAAGTTTAGTAGACTTTTTCCTTTTGGATACTTCAAACAAACATGAAGAGTAAAAATAACAAAAAAGCATAAATTGTAGGGTTTTGTTTGTTTGTTTTGTTGGGGTTTTTTTGGTTGGTTGGTTTTATTTGTTTGGGGTGGTTTTTGTTTTGTTTGGGGTTTTTTTGTTTGTTTTTGTTTTTAATAGGAGGGTAATGGTGGATCTCATGAGTTCACTGCTGGCTGCACATGCTCTTGACCTGCAGTCTGTCAGTATTACAGCTCTTCTGCAGATGGGTGCAGCTAATTCTTGGTACTTTTCTTCATAGTGCTAGTACCTTCTGTAAAGTGAGGTACTTACTCATTTAGGAGGAAAAGAAAAACTAGTTGATTCAGGTTTTTTCCTAAATGTGCTTGTATCCTTAGTCACACCAGTAGGGTTTGGCATTCAGGCATAATTTTTTTACCTTTGTGTTACTGTACTTAGCAGCTTGGTATCTAAGTTTCAGTCAGGCTGTTGGATATACTAATGTCCTGCTGCAGTATTTAGTCAGTCCTTCAGCTGATAGTTTGGAGCTTCATCATACAATTTATCTCGACTCCCTGAAATCTGAAATTATTTTCTTATGACTATTTATTCTTAAGTACCTAACAGTCCAGGTGAGCTGAACTGCAATAAAGTGAAAATACTCACTAGAGCATGCTACCAACATAATGTGTACTGAATACATGTTAAAGCTTTTAAAAATTAAGTTGCTTATAAAACAGTATTTCATATGAAAAAAAGTAATTCAGAGATGTTCCCTAATCTTCTAAGTAGTTGGATGAAAAAAAATGAACTGATTAAGTTTCTAATTGCTATCTAAAACTTCATGAAGAAGACCCTGGATCTGCTTCCCTTGTGTTCCTTAGAAGGACACACAAATTCATGTTGCCTTCATCAGAGCCAGCTAATGCCCTGCTGACTAGCAGGATTCAATTAGTGTCTCCCAGGGGGATTATAACACTGACTTGTGGTGCAGAGCAACAGAAGAATCCTATCATCTGTTTATAGTAAAAAAATGCCCTACCTGGGCCAGGTCCTCAACTGCTTTAAATCAGCATTGCTTCAATTACCGTAGTCTTTGCAAGCCAGATATAATTTGTGTTTTTTAGTGGAATGAGTGTCCTATCTAAGCATCACCAGCATTTATTTTATTGAGTGATATCCTCAGTAAAAATAAGGTTGCTAGGCTGTAAATACGTGTGGTTTGAGCAGAAAAAAGAACTTCTCATTTGTTTGTTTACAAAAACCCCAAATATCAAAAGGCAAAACAATAGAGCCATTTTATTTGAGGTACAGGATTATAAAGCACTCTACCCTAGCATTTTCTTTGTTGGGAAGAGTCAGGAGTACCATTTGTGTCCTCATTTCTTACAGATGGGCAGAAACCCTAAATAATGGGCCAAAAGCATGCCATCTGAGGCAGTTGGCTGATAATGCAAAGTGCGTCTGATGTTACATTTTGCAGCTGAACTTTAATGTGGGTGCTCTTTTAGAAATCAGATTTCCAGAACAGTGAGAACTTGAGAGGTGATTATGGTCTAACAGTGGGACTGATCCTGCTCTAATGCAAACCAAGGAAGGCTCTTTCCAACTTTAGGAGAAAAACATTAGCAGCAGAAGGGACTTTAGACTCATGATACAGGTTACCTATTCTTCAAGGGGTTTTGTGCTGAACCGAGATCTAAAACTTCTTAAAATAATTTTATATTTCTATTACCTTCAAGTAGGTAATTCACTTGGCCAGGCAGTTCAATAGAGGTATTAAGAAAACTGAAAACTGTTTGTTTGGTTGTTTTTTTTTAACAAAGTATTTTATAGGCCTATGTGTAACACTGCAATTTCTAGAAAGAAGCTTGTGTATATATGTATTAAGCAAATAATAATGAAAGTTAGAGGTTAAAATTTGGTTTGTTCTAAAATGTATCAATCATGTCAGACTTTACAACTACACTAAAACTTTTTAATTACTCACTTTTTTTAGTGCTGCTCTATTTTGAAAGGGTTTGGTTCCCACTTGAACAGTATTGGGTACTTCTTAAAACATCTCATAAAGCGGATTTCTTTTGGATGTTGAGGCCAAAGTTTTGAATTCAGACTGAGTGTTGTTCTTGGAGTTTTGATTCTAAACCAAATATATTTATCACTATATGGTGCTTCCTGAACAAAGGAGTCTTGTTGTGCTGCTCTTCAGTTTTACATATGTTGTGCACCTATAGCCCTAGTCCTGTAAGATGAAAGGGATCTGTGGGGGTCCTGTCATTCAGCCCCTGGCTCAAAGCAAGTCCAGTTCAAGGCTGCTGATGGCATTAATTTAAGATATTTCCAATGATGGAGATCTCAGAGACTCCCTGGACATCCTGTTCCAGCATTTGAGTGTGCTCATGGTAGATTTTTTTTTTCCTTATATTAAGTTTACGTTTCCCATGTTCCAGCTTATGTCTCCTGCCTCTCCTTTCACTCTGTACCTTTGAGAAGAGCCTGGCTCCAATTTCATATACATGTCATCAGGTAGTTTTAGACAGCAGTAAAATCTCCCCTGAGTATTTTAAGGCTGAAAAAGTCTATCTCCTTCATCCTCTACCCATGTGTCCTGTGCTCTAGATCCAAACCTACCTGCCTTTACTGGTGTCCCTCCAGTAATTCTTGTCCTGAAGAACCCAAAGTGGTACACACTACTCCAGATGCAGTCCCTCAAATGATGAACAGAGGTGAAGATCACATGTCTGGGCCTGCTGACTACACTAAGGCAGCCCAGGATGCAGTTTGCCTTCTTTGCCGCAGGGACACTGTGCTGACTCATATTCAACATTGTATCCACCAGGACCCCTACATCTTTTAATGCTTTCCATATGCTCATTGATCCCTGAGGTGTACTGATGCATGGGGTTATTCCTTCTTGGGTGCAGGACTTCACATTTGTCCTTGTTGAAATTCGTGGAGTCAGCAAAAATATTGACTTTGTATCATCAGGTTTAACAACCTGAGTCAATTTCATCTCTGTGGAGCAACCTTGAGGGATGTGATTGTACCAGGTAAAAATTAGGGCAGAATTTGATCCTCTGGGTCCTTAGGTTGCAGTCTGACATTACACCTAACCCAGTGTAACTGCAGTCTGCTATTGAAATGAATAGCTTTACTCTCCCCACAACCCTGACCATATGCTTCTGTTAAATATCTTATATCAAATTTAGTTGACTGTTCAGCCACAGAATCAGATCAGCAATGTAAAGAACAGAGACCATTCGTCTGCTCTGAGAAAAATTGAGTATTTTCTTTTGGCCCAGAGAGCTTAAATGACTTGCCCACAGCTGCATAGGCAGAGAAGGACAAGACCAGCACCAGGCCTTTTAGTGTCAGCAGTTACCCTGGATTAGGGTGATGGTAGTTTGATGTTTTACAATCTAATTTTGTTAGTGAGCTTCAGTCATTTCTGGGTTTATAAATGTTGTAGGCAGATGGATAAAACAAACTTCATAGGCAAATGAATCATAGAAGTCGTATTGAAATTCTACAATTCATTTCAGAGAGATGCTTTAAAGATGCTCTTAATTCTTATTTTAAAATAGATTATCCAACAGTGAAAATCACACTGAATGTTTTTAAAAGGATATTTAGCTAATTATAACACATACCTAGCAATGTTCAGTGGGTGACTGGTGGTGAGATGTCGTTTTATTTGAAGACAACACTGTTCTTAGCCTACAATGATATATATAGTCCTGCTCACAAGTTAAAGAGCTCAGAAACTGAAACCTTGCTAACTGACTGTTACCACCTTCTGTTGTGCCTTCACTCATACCAGCACTGAAATCCTCAAGCAGTGTTGCTTGTGAAAGGGAGAGGTCAGGTGTTGCAGAAATGTGTTGTGTACAGATTCTGGATTCCCAATGAACAAGATAGTGAAGCAAACTCTGAGACTTAATAATGGGTTTAGAAGACCAACAAGGGAAGGAAATGCCTGCCTTTACCTTTGGACAGCCAGCTTCCAAGGAGGATGTCTCTATCTTTTTAAAGCAAGGTACCTTGCAGATGTGGAAAACTTAACAGAATGTTGAAATTGTTGCTGTCTTACATCTAAATGAAAGGTCACTTTGATTTGCTACTAAACTCTTAGAAAATAAACAAAGATATGTTTATTGGCTAGGAAAGCCCCTGCATGATGACCTTTCCAAGGGGGCTCTGTGTAATGGTGTGAGCTTTGGCATGGCTTTTTGGTGTCATTTACCTGTCTCTGTCTTTGTGCCACAGGTCAGTCATCTTATTCTTCTCTCCTAGTTTTAACTTAGTTTCTTTTGGCTTGTCTAATTGGCTATCTTAGATAGTAGTCAGTCATTATTCAGAGCAATGAATTGTTCATGGCTTCCAGTACATCACTATCTTCAGTGTTACTAATAGTGCAAAGCTCGCTGTTCTACTGAGACGTCTCATGAGATGGGCCATTAGCTGATATCCAGTCTTGATCCTTGTAAAGACTATGACAAAGCTTACTTGATGCCAATATCCTGCCCAGGGCATGCAGCTGTGCATAAGAATGACAGATGTGGTAGTTGTATGACAGTGAAGTTGTGTGATTGTATCTGTGGAGCAGGTGACCATTTTTGTGAGGGTTAATTTTGGAACAGATTGCCAGTGGTCATAATAAGTCTATGGGTATCTGTAAATCAAGATGAGATGCCTTTTTAAAAACATGTAGGAGGGCAATTACAAGTTCTTGTCTCAGTTCTGGAACAGTTGAAATTCCACGGCTTATGTCTTCCCAGGTCAACCAATAGCCCTAAATTCTTGATTTTGTAATACTATGTTAAAATGAAAACATAATTAAATGGTTTCTTTTACATTGGGATTAGAAAACTGGGACAGCATTTGAATTATATCACCCCATTTTTGAGACAGTTTTTGGTAATTAGTGATGAATTTTTATTATCAAGTATCTGTGGCTTCTGATCAAGTTACTGAGTAAAATTCATGGTAGAAGATCCTCTCTTGAGCAGGTGGAAATTTATGACTCCTGGATCTGTACTAACGTGGTGTTGGTCCTTTTTGCACCAGAATCACACATGGAGCATTTAATTATGCCAAAGAGCAAGACAATTTAAAAAGGCTATTTCCATAACATGTTTTTCCTTGTCTTTAAGTAAATTAGAAAGTAGCAAGTATTTGGAGTATAAAGTCACTAGTGAAGGGTGGAGGGGAAGATAAAAAGCAGAATTCATTATCAGATATCCAGAGATTTAACAATCTTTAAACTCCACATGTCTTCAAGTTTTTTAAAGTATTGTTTGTGGTCCAAAATGGGTGACAGTGTTGGAACACTTATTTAGCTGGTTTAAAACAGATTTTAGTAGCATTCTTTAGAAACAAAGGGCAGTATTGCTTTTCTTCTCTTTTTAAGTAATAATTTCTTTCTTTTAAATGCAACACAAATGTAGAATAAACCACTCTTGGGCTGTTCAGGGAGTCAAATAATATTTATACTTAGCAAAATGTTTCTGCAGCTTATGTAGAGAAGACAACCTCTCAATTGGTATGAATTTGATAGCATTTGTGAGGGAATGTCATGCAGAGTTTTAATGAAATGTTAATTAAATAATCTGATCAGTTGGACTTCACCATGAGGCAGAAGGCCTGTTTTATGTTTGTGCCCCACTTAAGCCATATTTTGATAGCTCACTTTGGATTTAGTTGGATATGAGCTTTGGGTGGAGAGAAGTGTGTTTCTAAATCCTCACCATCTTTTGCTGCATTATGAAGCGATTTGTCCATCTGGTCCTGTTAGAGAAAAAACCTCATCAGTCTCTGTGCCCAGACAAAGCTCATGGCAGAATGCTTTTTGTTTTAAGAACATTGATAAAAAGGAAGGATTTAATTAAGTGTAAGGAGAGCTGTTGTTGAGTAGAGCAAGTAATAAATATAGATGCTCTGGGTTTTACAACTGGGATATATATTCTATGAGAGTTCACCAACATTTGGTTTCTAAGCATATGGATGAAGAGAACTTTGATATGATCAAAGTTGGAAGGACAAGTGCTGTTTTTTAATGTATAAAAGCCATCACTCTCATGCAGCTTAACATAAAAGCAGCTGCATTTGCCTGTACTTACCCCCTGTAATGCAAATTTTATTTTCATTCTGTAAGTGATCCTGTTAGTGATCAACCGTTGCTGATTCTACATTTCTTAGACACACAAAGATTTGGACTTCAATGCCAAGTGTGTTTTTGTACCTTTAGATACTCTTTTTTTTTTTCTAAGTAGCAGTAACATCTGTGTTTGCAAATGTCTGTTGGATATGTCCCTTTAATACTTCAGCTTCTGAGTGGCTGAAAAATTGTCAGTGAGAACTGGACAAACAGAGAAAAAGAAACCAGAGTAATAATCTGTCCCTTTATGGAAAGACATTTCATTCTGATAAAAGTATGAGACTGTAACCTGTTTGCTTTTGTTTCTTCTGCTGTAGGCTGCCATTCCCTGCAGGAGACCGGGTGACTTTTAATGGGAAGGAGTGCATATGCCAGAAATGTTCCCTGCCCCCTTCCAGTAGCACAGGTTCTTTCCCTGTACAGAACCTGCGAAGTAAGTAGGAGTTTCTCCTCTTTTCTGTTAGTAGTCCTTAGTCTGTGCACATTTAAAGAACTAAATTTTACAGTAATATGTGTAACTGGAACTTCTACAACTGTGCTGCATAAAAGGCATCCAGAAATACAATGTAGGCATGTGAAAAGTATGATACTAAACAGAAACAAAATGGTGCCATTATCGGGTTAACAATACACAGAACCTCTCAAAACATTTGGTTAAAACTGGAGTAAATAAAAATATTTAGAGAAAGTCATAACATATATGTTAATATTTTTGAGGATTTAGTCCAACTCCATTTAAAATTAAATCCCATGTAAGATTTAATTTGTAAGTGTTCCAGTATTACTTCAGAAGTTATCAGTGACAGGACTGCATGGCTAAATACTACACAGAAAGGGTTAATGTATGCAATGTGACTAGAGGGACATTTGCCTTGACCTCAGTTCTATTGTGTACTATCAGAAGATGCAAACACTGCAGAGAAGAAATGTGGTCTTTTCATACCACCTTTCTTACAGCAGGTTGCAGAGTGGCATTGTTGCCTGAACTCTATCCCCTGCTGATTTGTTCAAAAGGAGCCGCCACAGTTTGACTTTCAACCACTGTCTTTATGCAATTAAACAGCAACAAGCAATTCAGTTAAACAGCAAAGACAGAAGTATCAAGCTGGATTCAGCATGGCTGAAGAAGGATCCCATAGATTGCTCTTCTTTAGGTATTTAAGGAATTCAGCTTACTTAAGGGAGATTTTTTTTTTTTCCCCCCTCATCTCTTTTTTTTTCTATCTTCTTTCTCCAGTTTGTCAGCAAAAGCTGCTGTGTGATTGCAGTGAGAGATGCTGTGGTGATTCCTCTTTTGCTAGTGCTGTTTTTTGGAGGGGAATGGCCCTCTCTTATGTGCTTACTCTTGTCACTCCCAGAGATAGATCATCCTCAGACATCTTGGCTGGCTGCATTTTCAGATCCATATTTTAATCGCCTATCATCTGTTTGTCTCTTTTCCATATGGGAAAACTGGCTTTGACTTTAATGGACATTATTTGCCTGGCTAAGTAGTGACAGAACAAGTTCATTAGATTATCTGTAATACAGAATCCTTTAATGTATTTATATTCCATCTCTCTGTACACACCCCACAGCCCCCCTGATGGAGAGTTTTTCTCGCTGTTTCCCCAGCTCTCTCAGGTCACTGCACGAAGTAAGTCTACCCTTTGCACAGGTACCTGCAAACCTCAGCAAACCACTTGCCTCAAAGGGAAACAGCTCTGGAAACATATCTTTGTGGCAAAACCTGACCTTGGAAAACAAAAGTTTGGTTTTTCCCAAAATAAAATCTCCAATGTACATATTTAAACCTCAAATACGGGTTTGCTTTAAATCTTGTTAGAAACAGATGAAGTCTTTCCATAGATTTCAGTGGATTTGATTAAGAACCTTCATTCAAACTTGAATGATATCTGCCACACTGTAGATAGGACTTATAAAGAAATTTTATCTCATCTTCACCTGCGACTAACCAGCTCTGCTTTTTAAACAATGTACTGACAAGGATGAACTGATAGAATGACTTCTCAAAGAGCAAACTGAAGTCCATGTATGTCCTGCAAGTAAATTGTTCCGTGATGTTGTGAGAATCCTAGATAAATCTCAACCTTAGCTGTCTAGACTATATCCTTTCTTATCTCCCTTATTTCATTTCCCTAGTGCCTTGCAGTGCAGCTGCAGGCCAGCATCTTCTGACTTTATAGTGACATGCAGCACCTAGCTGACCTAGGAGCTGTGGAGCTCACGGGACTCGGGAAATGAGACAGTGATGGTATAATCCCTCCTTGATGTGGAGAATAGGGCTGTGATGAGTTGGTGGGAAGCACTGCAGCTACAAATACATGGAGGTGCGTGCATATGAAAGTAGCAGGATATCTAAGAGCCTGACTAATGACAATAAACAGAAAATTAGCTAAGTATCTTAAAAGATAATGAAGAATTTGGGAAACATGCAATATGTGAAAGAACAACATATAAGCAGCTGTTTTCTAAGCATTTAATGCCTTGGCTAGAGCCAGTGTTTCAGGAATAAACAAGCAACATCAGAGATATCTTGGTTGAACTGGAAAAATTGAAGTCCAGTGTGACTGTAGTTAGGCTACATATTTCACAAAGCAATAAATGACATCACCTTGTTTTAACAGCAGTCTTCCTGGAGAAGACTTTAATGTTTTAAACAAATAATTATTTTTATAACAGAACAGCAGTGCACAAAAACGTGCTTTAAAAGCACTCTGGGTGAAGGACCAGGTAATATGTTGACCCGCAAAAACATTGGTTTTGCTCCTGGCTCAGAACTGTTTGATGTGTACTATGTATGTTATTTGTCAGCCTATTTATCTCTGACTCAAGCTCAGGAATGCTTTCAGGAGATCTCTTGGGACTCACTGAGCTCCCAACATCATTGTCCCCTCTGACCAGTCCTTCCACTTTTGTCCTCCAACTTTGATTTTGACCTCCTTTATGCATTATATTTGAAGGAAATGAAGAATGTCAAATATTTGCTTTTTACCTGAGTCCTTGGTTGTTTTATTATTATATAAATACCTACCTACCTGTTCAGTTTTGTTTATAAGACACTGTGAAAACCTCTTGTGGCGGTGTTGATGTTGAAAGAGTGTGCAGGAAAAAATATCAACATGTAGCAGCAAATTGTTCTGCAGAGTTACTGGTTGAGATTAGGTGAGTCACCAAAAGATGCTGCATCTGAGACAGGAAGGCAAGGACTTCACATGAGTAGGCACTGTTGGCATAGCAACCACAATATTTGTTTTTTATTATCTGGAACTTAACAGAGAAAACAGCAATTGGGAATAAAGAAGTAGCTCATAAAATGCTGCATTACTGCCCACCCAAGCTTAAACCAGATGAAAGGTGAATGACATCTGAGCACACATTAAATTTGTGAAATAAGCCCTCAACCAGTGAGATTAAATTAGATTACCAGATGAACCTCTGTTGCAGGAGAGATCACAAGTTTCTGATTGTGATTAAAGAATAGATACTGCAAAATACTGCTGTATTTATTCTCTTGTGTGACAAAATCCAGACACTCACCCAAAGGTTCTCTTTTATTAGCAAAACTCAAATGTTCTTCTCCGTGGTGCATACGCTTTTCTGCTGGACTTGTTTCCACATATTGGTACTCTACAGGGTGACATTAGAAAGACATATTATTACTCCCTTAATCCATTCCAAATCCACTAAAGGAAAAGAAGAACTATCCTTTATTGTGTGCTTAGAAATGAAACATTTACAATTGCACTAACAGATTGTCTCATTAGGGTCATGTAACCCAACTAAATAAAATCTTAAATCAGAAAGTTTTCTAAGAGGCCTGTTTAAATCTTTAAATGAGATCCTGTGTTTGGAGTTCTTTCTCAATAGCTAGATAAATCTTTTAAAATGCTTTTGTGTGTCTTTCTCTTCCATATAAGATATTGTTGTGGGCTTTTTTCTCTTCTGGAATCTCTAAATGACTCTTTTTGTCTTTTCTGTAGCAATTTGTTGATATATGTGAAGAATTCCTAAAAAAAAAAAGAATATAAATGGTTTCACAGAACATGAAAGATAAAATGATATGGAGGTTAGAAGGGTTACTGAGATATTGATACTAGAATCGAAGTTTTTACTGATATCCCTATTTTTCTACATATTCTGATTTTTTTTTTTTAACCTTTTGTAAGAAAATTATACATAGACAGGATTCTACACATTGAAGAGCTTTCATAAGGACAGCTTGACCATTTAGGGTATTAGAGGATTCATTTAGGATATAGAAAGCCAGTTTCAAATCCTGTGTCTATGTAACACTTGTAAACATGATGCTCACTGGGTCACTGTTGGTGTGGCAACTGAGAGTAGATTTGGCTTTTACTAGCATGATCAAAGGCATCCATAATTAGAAAAAAAACAAATAAACACCAAAAAGAAAACAAATCCCCCCCCAAAGTCTTGTCCTTAATTACTTTTTGTAGAAAGTATAAGTAGTTCATATATAGCCTGTTTAACCAACGTAGCCTAGTCTATGTTATCCAGTTTTGTTATGTTATACGTGTTTTGCATTTAATTTTTGTTACCACTTTTTGGAGATTTATAGAAGTGAATCCTTATAAATAATAAATTTATTGCCAGCTATCACTTTTTGAAATATTTCAGTGTCACTATTATATATGAATTTGTAATGCCTCTGAAGTATTGGTGTATCTTTCCTGGTTACAGAATTTCACATCAGAATTTCAGTTTGGCTTTTTTTTTCATGGTTGCAAAAAGAATTTCTAAATAGTAAGTGAAGCTTTCAGACCCAGAAGCAAAGTCTTAATATGAAGAATCAATTATTAGTTTTAATCTCATTACTTTTAGGTCTTTTTTTATTACAGAATCAAAGAATGTCAAGGGCTGGAAGGGACCTCGAAAGATCATCCAGTCCAACCCCCCTGCCAGAGCAGGATCACCTAGACCA
>JANHGN010022837.1:0-31755 GCA_024605025.1 Megaceryle maxima | reverse complement strand
ATTTTCACCAGGAGTTCTCTGTTTATCCATATAGGTCTCCTGGTGTTTTTGCCTGCTTTCTTCCTTTTAGGGATGCAGTGCCTTTGAGCTTGCTGATTTTATTGTGCTGATTTATGATACCTGAAAACTTGTATTTTAAACACAGTATGAATGAATTAAAATGCAACCTAGTCATATGATTCAATTCTTTTCACGATGTTAGGGCAATACTAGGGCAGCACCACTTGTCAGCCAGCAGTGAACTGTAGAGAATTCATGAGCTGTTTGGACACTAATGGATCCTCATACTGCAGTAACCATTGTTGCATGACCGTCTAAGGCATGTGATTCACTCATATTGGATTTTTCTCTTGCAGACTGTGGGGGCTGTGGTTCAGAAATAAAAAATGGGCAGTCATTGGTTGCCTTGGACAAACACTGGCATTTGGGCTGTTTTAAGTGCAATATATGCGGCAAGCTACTGAATGCAGAGTACATCAGCAAGTAAGTTAATTAGAGGAGCATTTTCACTCATTTTCAGCATTCCATTAATGCCAATTAATTGATTTAACGTTGTATATCCTAGAGTTTTTGTTTATATATTTTTGCAGATAATAATCTCTAATCTTTCATGTAAATTATCTAAATTGTACTAAAGGCAGAAAAAATCAAATTAAGCGAAGTAGAAGTTGAATTTGTCCATTTACCTGGCATGGGACTTCACAAAGCAGCCACGCTATAGAAAGACAATGGCTGGCGTATGGTTCAAAGACCCAAAGATATGCCCTTGGTTATCTGTGTTTGACTTTGTTCTGTGCGGTGCTGTAATGCGAACAAGCAGATTTTATCCTTTCCATGTGTTTCACATAAGCAAAAGTGTTCTCAGAAAGTTCATGACGGAGGTACGTATCATGCTTTTTCACTGCTCCAGACCCATGTGCAGTCAGATTTGGACTGAATGTGATGACAGCAATGAGAGACACCACAAAGCACACACATGGACCAAGTTCCGTGTCAACACTCGTATCAGTCTGGTGAGATACAGGGCTTTCATTGGCCAAGACACCTGGGATTAATTTCTACTTCAGAGAAGTGTGTTGATATGATGAAATTTTCCTAAGCAGCTGAGTCAATCACCAGTTCCCCTAGATGGAGTTTCAGAGCCAGTGTCCCACTGACTTTCAAAAATTCTTTGGATTTACATTAACATGAGCATATCATCTAATTTCACAGCTTGCACTGGAGAAACAATTTTTAATAAAAGGGTGTTCTTAAGGTTTTGTGCATATTGTGATACAGTACTTTTTTCACTTGTTATTTAATAATAAAACCTGCATAAACTGTAAAGGTGTCATTATTGTGAAATCCTCTTTTTAAAAAAAGTAAATGCCAAACAAAATAAGAGAAGAAATCCTGGCTTCAATTAATTATTGTGATAACTTATAGATTAGTCTCTCAGCAATTCCGTGTGTATGTTATAAAATTAATTTTTATGTTTCTGCAGGGAATTTTCCAATAAAATTATGCCTCTGCTAACAAATCTCTCTGATCATGGCCCATTTTAGCATAACACACTAAACATATTTAACTATGTTTACCTTGCACTTTGAAACAGTAGATTCTCCAGATTCTTCTAGAGCCATTTATTTTAATTCATTGGTTTACTGGTCTTAGTATTAAACTTTGTAAAATTGTGTTCTAAATGTAAAATTAACAGGTTCATTTCAGAGCAATAGCCCAAGTGTTCTGGTTCTGACATTTTAGAATAAAAGCTGACTCCTGGTTTTATTCTTCATATTTTTAAATTGTACGTTACAATAAATCACTTGTGGTGGTGAAGTAACTGTTCACATCATGCTTGAATGTACTGCAAGATTTCTTCTGCTGCTCAGGTTAAAACCTCCTAGTCCTTACTGGCTTCCATGGAGCAGGTTCCTAAAACAGTTAATCCATGTCTGTCTGTAAGCAAGTCCAGTCAAGGGTGTCAGTAGACTTAATTGAAACTTGTTTTATAATCAGGATATTCAGTTGAAAAAGTACTCTGTTCAGTCTAAGATTAGATATAAAAGTTTATATTATATATATATATAAGTTGATACATTTATTAGATGAATTTGATGGTAACTAAAGAGGAAAACAAAAGTATCTAGAAATAACTTTTTTTTTTTCTAAAGAGGAGGAAATGTGGAAGAAGTTAATGAATAACACTATCAAAACAAATGGTGTGAGATATTCAGAGACTGTTTTGACAAGTGGAGAGGCAATGGCTGATTTCAGTGACAAAGCAGGAAAGTGGTATTGTGGTAGACTCAGAAGGGACAGAATAGTTCATTAACTCTTCAGTTCTTTACAAAATGAAGAAATACAGGTGTTTGGCAGGGGAGGAAGTCCATAAACACCCTGTGAGTGTTGAAGTATTAAATTTTAGCTGTATAATCTCCCAGGAAATCTGTAATCCTATGTAAAACAATCTTTGTATGGCCTGTTCTTCCCTAGGGATGGTGTTCCATACTGCGAAACGGACTATCATGCGAAGTTTGGTATCAGATGTGACAATTGTGAAAAGTATATCACAGGAAGAGTACTTGAGGTAAGGAGTACCTGTCATTCAAACACATCTTAAAGCATACAGACTTGCTCTTTTGGCCACTGTCGTACGTTCACAAATGAGTTTTAATGCAATACTTTAGTGTTATTTTATTGAAATAGTAGAAATTTTTTCTATAATTCTCTTTTATTTCATCTGTTAACAATTTGATAATACACACACTCCCTAAATGGATATTTGCAGTACTGGAGAATGTTCCAGTAGTGGAAGTAATGAGTAAATGCATTACTGGCCACATTGTAATGCTTACACTAAATTCTTTTCAATTTCTGCATTTCGATTCTGTTTTATGTTCCCCAGAGTTAGGATTAAACTGTTGAAAAACAATAAAAATGGGGTTTTTGCACCTAAAAATGAGCTGTGTTGCAGAGATTTTTTTGAGTTTATTCTTCTAAAAAGCAAGGATGTTGTTTAGTGTAGGTGTATGTTTATGCCCTGTGCAAAAGAGTTTTCCACATAACTGACCCAGTGTCAGAAGTAATAATATATTCCAGTAGAATTTATCCTTGGATTTAAGTGTACTGTTATCCTATCAGTATCACTGATTATCCACTTTTTTTTTCTGTCCTTTCCCCATATCTTGTGAAGCCTTAACATTACTGGAGTTAGAAAGAGGTTGTCCAGGTCGCTCAGTTCACTCCTTTCTCTTCATCAGTTAAGAAAGTCTGGGCAAGTCCCAAAGGACTTCCACCAGAGAAACAGCTGTTAGGAGTTGTACAAAGGCTTAACTATCCAAATAGTGGACAGTTATAGTCTGATAGGAACTGAGAAGCAAGTGGAAGGAAACAATGAGTCCATACTAGATGGTGCGATGTGGTGTTAGGGGTAGGCATGGGAGATTTTTCCATTATCAAATGTTTTTACAGATATTGCAGAAAACAGACTTAATAAGGGATTTGAAAGAGTAGAAAGACAGCTTTCTCTCTTTTTATAGTTGACTGTCTCAAATGTGTGAGGCAAAACAGAAGAAAACATTTAAAACCTTCAAAAAAGAAAGACATTACTAGTGGAAGCTTCTGTGTGTTTTCAGTGATGTCAGCCTTTGACACTGGATGAAAGGTAGTAAGAGGGACTGTGTTTTGAATGTGAAACTAATACATGTACATTTGATGCAATAGAGATCTGTGATTGCAGAGGGAAGAGTGTCATGGTCAAAGCTATAGCAAATTTGAGGTGCGCTTTCTCATGCCAGGTTCCAGGGAGATGGGAGAAAAACAGAAGGTCCAGTTCCTGTACTGACTCTTGGCTTCACAGTGTTGAGTTTACTTGTTCTTGCCTTGAAATATCTGTACAAAAGCACTGTTTTTATTTGGTAATATTTTGCCTGCAGTATGGTTAAACAATAGCATGTGGTGTGATGTGGTTAAGAACTGGGCCCTTGTCTCTGCGGATTATGAACAGGAAAAAAAGGTTTAAAAGATCTGCATAGTAACAATACTGAGTTGGATTTGTGGGATCTGGGCATATACATGTGGCTGTATCAGTTTCTTCTAACTGCTTGGTGAGAGCCTACAGAACAGGAGCAGAGTTCCTTGATTTTATTGTAGATGGACCAATAACAAACTTGAGAAAAGTTAAAGCTATTGTAAAAATTTCACCATGACTGATTACACGTCATTGTAGTTCTAGGTGATGGTTTTGGCTATTGCACATATAGTCCCTCTCCTCTTCCCTTCCCCAGTGATGCTCTTATGACAGTGCTGTAGCACTGGTTCTCTTCTTACTTTGGTACTGGTGCAGGCTAGGAGCAACTTCAACTGAAGTCTGTGTTGTTTAACTGGAAAAAATACTGATGCAAGATTCTGAAACCATGTAAAAAAAAAAAAAAGATGAGAAAAACATTTTGTCTTCCTCAATCTGTAAAAGCACAGCAGTGTCAGATAGTGTCACTGTCAAATAGGAAAGATAGATTGAAGCTAGTATGAAGCAAACAATAGATTTGAACTGGTACAATGATACTTGGTGTCTGGAGGTTTGTTACAACAACCTTGAAACTTTATGGCCTGTAACCTTCTTTTCATAAAATTGTATAAAACAATTTTGTTTCTTGTGCAATAAAACTAATGATTTGATCCTGCTCTGGCAGGTGGGTTGGACTCGAAGATCTCCAAGGTCTCTTCCAACCCCTAACACGCTGTGGTACCCTGTGATACCTGTGGTAATGAAGTTTGAATATGGGTGCATGTCCTGTGTCCTATAGGTCCTGTTCCTCGTGATGTCTATTGAAGTACTTGCACTTATCCCCTGTGTTTCCCCATGAAATATCCCAAGAGCCACCTTTACTTTTCTGCCCCCTGTTTAAAAGGTCAAGAGGTGACACACACAGTGTGAGGCTCCTTCCATGGTGGTCAGCCTGTGATTTCTGTGAGCCTTTGGATTTCTGTAAGGGATGAGTTTAAATGGCCATTGAGTTTCTGTGTTGACTGCAGAGAGCAGTCAGATGAGGAGGTAGCGCATACATCTTATTCCATAAGGAAGCTAGACTAAAAATCATGACCTAAGCAAATCTGAAAGCATGCAGAGACTGTATCCATAGCTAACATGGTTAAGTAATTTGTTGTTTGTCTGCAGCAAACAGACTTGCTCTGTGAAAGGCTTGGAATTGGGACTGATCTCTTCCATCTGTCTGGTATTGAATTTGGTGTGTGTTCGTCACTGGCCAGCTTGTTGGTATGTTTGTATCTCCTGGTCAGGAAGATAGAAAACACAAAAATTAAAAAGAGCCATGGCTGGTTTTTGTTGTAGGATGTATTTTTTGGTGGAATTGTCTGGAATCCTGAAACATTTTTTCAAACTTCAGTATTTCTTTTTACCATCTTGAATGTAATGTGGCGGGACACAGAGATAATAGGGCATATTGCTGTTAAAGTGGGGGAAAATCTTGATGGTAATACTGAGCCAGGAACAGTCTCTCAAGGGAACTGCTGGAAGCTATCACTTAGATAGTATTAAAACAAGATTGGACAAGGCACTGGAAAATCTATGTTAGGGAACAGTCCTGCAGTGACAAAGGGAGGGACTATATGACCTAATAGGATTTTTTCCATCTCTGATTTCTGTGATAATGTCAGGACAGCTGCTTCCACAATTACTCTGTGCCCAGATTTTATGATACTGTCTCCCTTTCCAACACTTGTTCGTTTTAAGTGTTTATTCAGCAGAGGAGGAAGGGAGAGTCAACTAGTGTGAGTTGCTGATAACTTATAAAAATATGGCTGTTTATGTAGGTTGCCAGCCAAATGCAATGATGACTTAGTTACCTAAATTCTCCCTTCAGCCCATTTTCTGAGGGCCAGATCCATTCCATGTAGTAAATGGGCTTAGACACAGGATGGCTGTTTATAATTCCTTTCTTGTTTCTTTCTTCCCCTTCATTCCACCTTGGCTCGCCCCCAGTCTCCCAGGGAACTTGTACTGAAAAAAACTACAAAAGGCAAATTTACAGAGACCATGAATTTTTTACTGCTTTCAAATGCAACAGTTTTGCTGTTCTTTTTATAAAAACTCTGCCCGACAGTGGTTTTATGGGCAAGGTTTGCTTTGCTCGTGAAGCACACAGAGCACTGTTTAATATCCTTTCCTGGAAATTGCTATGTTTTATTCCTGACCATATATATTGATAAACCTAGCATCTTAAATGGGGAGCAAGAGGTGGCTGGAGTTTACTATATAGTTTGACTTAAAATGTATTGCAACTGAAAACCTTTAGGGAGAAAAAAGGGTTTATTTTAGTGTTTATGGTATATCTCTGTTCCCAGTCCAGCAATAGCTAAAATCATGCAATGACAGAAAAATAAACACATTTTAAAATAACAAGCTGTTGATTTTTATAACCAGCTATTTCCCTTTTGTCATGCTACAGTCTATTTCTCTGCATTTGGCACTAAAAATAATTTTTTTCTGTCTTCTTCTATCACAAATATTTATTAATTAATTAAAATCCCAACTTGTGCTAATGAACACATCATAAAAATAGACAAAATAAGTGTAATTACCCTTTCTCTAAAACTGTGGTTTGCATGATAATTCAGAGCCTCATACAAACCATTTTCAATCAAGAAAACACTTTCCATTTGTTTTGTGATTTTTGAATCAGCCTTTTAGCTTTGTTTTGCTGGGAGGAGGCAGAGGTGGGTGTCCTACTTCCTGGTCCTTCCCACATGACAGGCCATGTGGAGGCTTGGAAGGCTGTTAAGTGTGTGGAGGAGCTGTGTGACAGCCAGTGATGACTCCTGGTCCTCTCCTGAGTAACATGCCTGGGTTTCCTTTATATCTGATATTTAGAAACTTTTATCTCAATTCCAGCACCTCTTTATTTTAAAGTGGTCTGTATGTAGTTAACTAATTCTTGGCTTACAGATGATTTTTAGCTTTTTTTTTTATCTTCCGCTCTTTAATTGATGAACTCTGAGAATTTATATAGAATAATCTTAATTCCTCTTAAACTTTATTTTACAAAACTAAATGAATCAAAATCTCCTCTGCTCATAAAGTCAGCTCCAGGCTTTTCTGGTGATACTGGTAGACTTTCTTAATGTCTATTCCTAGTTGGAACCACCTTCTCTCAGCATGGATGGACATTGTATTCCAGATGATGTCTGACCAATGCCTTGTGCAGTGGTAGTGACCATGTCCACTGTTTCCAAAGAAAATACTTTCCCTGGTATATCTCACACTAAGTGTGGGGTTTTTTTCTGTGACTTTGTTAACGTTGACAGCCCATAGCAAGGTGTGATTTGGAGAGATTTCTCTTCCATCTGCTGTTTCAGCTAATGACTTCCTACATTGTTAGAGAATGCATTTGTATCTAAAGATAAACTTCTGGGGGTGTTTTGATGCCAAGTGCAGTGTAGATGTGAGGGGGTCAAGTGTGATTGCTTGGATAGGGAACTTCAGCCCAGTGATGGCCAAACTGAGCTGCCTTGTAGCAGGCCTCCATGACCAGCTGTACTGGTAGTGGATGAACAAGCCGTATCTCCACCACTACTAGCTGGTGTTTTGAATTTCACGTGAATAAAAGTTGACAGCATAGCACATTGGAAGATATGCTTTTGGAAAGGTCTCTCAGGGCTTACGTACATGCAACCCAGCTGCTTCTGTGAGCACTGAGGAGTATTTTCAGCACTTGACTTCTGTTGATAACTGTCCTGTGATTTACAGCTACATGGCAGTGATATAAATGCTGGTGAAAACATCTGTGTCACTTACTAAACATAAGGATGGGTCCAACTGCTATATCTGACATTAACATGGCAGAATGGTATATGTGGATGAAGAAAAGGGTAACATTTTTCTGGTTTACATGCATATGTACTTGTCTAGAAAACCATAATCAATATGTGGGTTTTTTTAATCTATTAATCGCAACCATATGTTACTTTTTAAAATAAGAGAACAACTGCAGTAGGCACTGGGAAGGAATGAGACTAGAACTGTCAATAATGCATATGTCAATTAAATGCCACTTGTACTTCAGTGATTTATTAATTAAAACATGAATCTTATATTTTGCAGTTTGATTTTTGCTTTGCCCAAGGGCTGAGCTGCTTTTGTTTGCAGCCACATCTACTTTGTAAATCAATTGCCTTTCCCTTTGCAAAAGTCTCAGTATAGCAGAGAGACGAGACTAATTCTTTACAGCAGGGTGTACAAATTTCTGCCTGCAGTGTGGAAGAATGGTTCATTCTGAAATGTCTGTTACCCTGCTGTTTCACTAACAACAAAGCCTAGTGATGTGTGAAAGGTACTTGAGCAGCTCATAATATAGGCATTAATACTGAAACGTGTAATAAAAGTGGCTACGTCTATACGAACGGTTTCCTGTAGCATGGGCAGCCTTGCAAAGGCTGTTGGAGCAGCAAAAGGATCTAAGTGTCATCTTCAGTTAGAAACTGCTCTCCATGCCAGCTTTCTCCCACCACGAAAGAAGAAGGAAAGCTGTTGGAATAGATACGTCTAAATAAATCAGCATTAGCTCTTGCAAAAGGAAACCATCTAAGGTAGGAAACATTAACTAGTACTTTCAATGCATAGCTTGCTGAGATGCAAGGCATTTTTCAGTTTGAGAATGGTCTCTGTTTTGGTGGCACTTGAATTTGTCTGGGGCTGCTGGCTTGCAAAGGCAAGTTAATCATCAGTGCATAGTATGTCAACTTGGCTGGGTAAGTGTTAATTGATAGTTGGCTTAGACTTTCTGCTTTAAAACAGGCATTGTTGAAAATACTGTCAACAGATAAATAGCAATGCAAATGGGTTTGATTTTAGCTTTTAGCCCTTTTTATAACCTAATTGTATTGTTTTAGGTGTTCACCTTATCTTTTTCCCAATCTCATCCTTTCCCTTTTTCAACCACTTCTCTCCAGAAAGAGGTAGAGAGCTATATCTATCCGTATTTGTTATCTGAATTGTTAAAAACTCACAATTGCTGATGAGTTAAGAGAAAAAAGTACATATTAAAAGGAACTGTTGGCATAGTTTTTACCCTATAAATCACTTTTTATGTTTATTGAAGAAGAGCGCTGAGTAGTTATTTGGTGATAGCTTAAGCTTATTAATGTTTTTACCAAATAAAGGATTCTGCAAACTATTTCTGAATAGCACAGAAGAGCAGTTCAGAAATTGAGGTAAATTGGTTGTTAGAGAAGAAAGAATGACTGTTTCAGGTTTTGTGGGGATTTTGAATTGCTTGCTTGCTTTTCTGTTGAGGATTTCTCTTGTATGTATGGAAAAACTCCCAGTAGTGCTGCTGTGCATTTTTGCCTGTGTGGGTTTGTATGTGTTAAGAGTTTTAGTGCATAGATTGATTCCTGAGCCTGGCAGACAGTTGAATGGTGTCCACTGCCTTTTCTTATTATGCAAGAATTTACTACCAGTTAACTATCTTAAACTATCTTAATTCAGTAAGTAAAGCATCAAAGCAGTGATTCCAGTAGTCACCTTGATACTTTCCAAGCCTCAGACACAAACAGCATACAGTGTGCCAGTTACAATGCCTCTCTAAGCAATGTGTTGCTGTGGTGATGCATCATTAGCTAGCACTATTGGCAGCATTGGAATATTTTGACAGTGTGAAACGTTGCACTTTTGGTATCTCTTCAGTACCTCATCCTATTACTTTACGTAATTTCTTTCATTCCTGTTGGTCTCATGATTCATGCCTGAGGCATAGCTGTGGTTTGCCAGACCACTGCTCTGCAGTGCCCTGTACCTACCCATGATCCTGACAACAGCACGATCACCTGCCTCCAGCTCTCTCCCGTAACCATGACAGTGGTGCAGCAGTAAGTGCATTTAGTGACAGTTGGATTTGTTGATAAAATCTCCAGCTTGCTCTGGCCCATGTGACAACGTTTCAATGTGTCTGCTAATAGCAGGAATGCAGCCTATGTGACTTTAAGATTTTTCACCTTGACAACCTTCAGCATTTTTTGTGCTTCTTCAAATATCTTCATTCCTCCAAAGTAAGAGCTTCTGAATGTTTTGTTGAACTGGAAATGTGTGGATGAGTCTGAAAGTAGCAACTTCCTACTTCTAGGAAGGACTATTAATGTCAATACTGCATATGACAGCAGCATTTCCAGTCCCAGCTAAATTTGGGGACCCAAAATGTCAGTCCTTATTCAGGCACAAAATATGAGACAGCTTCTGTCCTCAGATGTTTGCAGGCTGGATCACCACAACCAGTGTGAAAAGAGCTATGCTGGCTCTTTCTCATCATGCTGCCGCCCGAGGGCTGTTTGGTGTTGGCTGCAGCTTCATTCTTTCCACCTGAAATGGGTGGGCTAAATGCACAGCTGCAAAGTCAAAAAGGAAGGGGAATAGGTCTGCAAGTCATCTTTCTCCTTCTTCACTTCCTCTCTCCTGTCAAGGGATGGCAGAAGTAAGAGCCAGCTACAGCTTGCCTTGGCCCATAAGTGGGTTTTAAGGAGTGGGAGAGGAAAGTTGAAAAGAAATGGAGTTTGTTGAGCAAATGGAAAGCAGAAGCCTCTTCCAGTCTCAGTGGGTGGCAAGAAAAATTTGTAAAGCTGAGAATAAAAAGACAAAAGGGGCAAATTGCTCATTGCATAACAAAAGCAACTAAATGCAAAATCAGTGTTTTTAAGCATGACAGACCATTTTGGTCTACAAGATCATGTACCAAATTCTGTAGAAAAAATACACTGTTGGTCTTTTCTAGCTTTTGTCTGACTGTGACAGAACTGAGTGCTCCCATTTGCAGATGTCATAGAATAAGATTACAATCATCATAGTGCTGTTTTAAATCTTTCTGATTTTACTTTTTCTTAATTATTGCATCTAGGCTTTTTTAATTATTATTTATTTCTCCCACAAGAATTAGAAACTTCTTCTGAGAGTCCAGTATATAGTAAGTTGCTATCATTCAGAGAGATATATCCCTATTGGTACATTCAATCTGCACTTCATACCTGGAAGACTAAAGAGTGTGTGGGAGGCAGTTAAAATGACTCAAATGTGGGTGGGAAGTCTCAAGGCTCTGCAAAGTACAGGGAAATGAGCCAGAATCCAGACAATATGAAATAACTGTACATGCGAGACAGATAAAGCTGTAAGTAATGCTGCAGGTGCGTGTATTGAACGTTTCACATGACTGTCTCTTGGCATCCAGTGGGATAATAAATTAATCCAGTAAGGAGAAGATGAGGAAAATAATTGATTCAAAACATTACATTTATGCTGGTGTAAACCCCATTGAAAACGGTTCATTTGAGCTGGCACACTGCTGAAGTGACTCAGTGGTGAGTCAGGTCCACAATGACTGAGAGAATTAGTAAGAGTTTTCCTCCACACAATTCTGTCTCCCGGCTTTCACACTTTTCTCTCCTCAGCACTGTTGGATAACATAATCAATAGATATTTCATCAAATACCTCTGTCTTGATCATATTGCCTGTCTCTTCATACCCAGTTGATGACATGACATCTGTTTACTAACATCCATTATTATATACAACTATTACTGAGTAATCCTTCAAGTTGTTCTGTAGCATATGTAAAACTCTGGCTTTGCTAGAAACGTGAATGGAGATTTTAGGTGGCTACACTTGAAGCTTGTAACTGAACACAGTATTGTACTCCAAGCAGCAAAAGTTAACTGATTTTATGAATATCATCACTTTAATTTGAAGTTTTAAACTTCCACTGATCACTACTGTACCGAAGTATTTTTCCCTTTCCTATCCCAGACGAATAGTAACTCCCTTCCACTGTAGCAGATAGCAGAACTCAAGCTGTGTGTCTTAAGATCTTTAAACCTTCATTACAGGGTGAGAAGCTGCCTGATGGAAAGGCTTACTGATTGTTAGCGGTTTTGTGCTTTATTCTGTTTCCCTTTGCTTGAACAGGTGATTGTCTGGTGACCCAACTCTCCAGCAAATCTGTTCCACATGAAAAGCTTTTAACTAGGAATGCTTCATACCAGTCTTCTATGGGCTTTGTTTCTGGATCACGGAACTGCACCATGCCTTGGCGTACCAGCAGGCTCACTTACATTAGCTTCGTTCAGGATAGGATATAGATAGGACTTCATTTGGAGATTTCAGATTCAGGCAGGATTTCAATTTACCTCAACAAACAACACTCAGTGGTAGTAATGTACTATTACAGCAGCCTCTATTGTATTTGTATTGTACCCTTAAAATGATAAATGTTCTTTGATATGATTGAATCATTGCACCATTCTAACCTTTTCTCACTTCCACAAACTCTATACTCCAAGTGGAAAAGATGTCAGTTACCACTGTGCATTTTGAACAAGTTAGATTTTTTTTTAATAATAATAATAATTTTATTATTTTTACAGGGAAAAGTTTAATAAAAACTTTTAATTATCAAGAAAGGTACCAAATAGTTACAAGTTTATTTAACACGTTAAATAATTTTTACTTTCTTTCTTCCCTTTACTAACTGCATTACTGAGTAATGCAGTGAGAGAGGATGTACTTAGGTCTCACTGGTGAAAGTCATTAGAAATCTTGAGTCTTCTTTCCAGGACTCAGCTTGTGCTTTGAACTTTAAGCTGCTCTGGTTCAATCCCTCATGTGCCAATCATTAAGTAGTTGTCACTCATCAACTGCAGTAAAAAACTACATCAGTCACAATCCTAGCAATGGCAAGAGAGGCATGACAAGCAATGTCATTGTGACAGAGTTACAATTATTATACATATAATCTTTTATATATTTTACCACTTCATCAGTTATTGCAGCCACAGCCAGAGAGTGAGCAGAGGTTTTCGCTGAGCTGTCTGCAATAGCGTATCTTTTTTCTGCGTGATGACAGCTAATTTAAAACCCAACGTTAAATAGTTACATTTATTCCTTCAGGTATGAATTACTCCAGTTTTGTCGGCATTGCATGTTTCCCAGCCCTGTGGTTCATATTGCTCTGCAGCCTTTAGGATAACACCCCTCACTGCCTTCAAATTGTGCTTTAAATGGTGTGATTCACATTTGGCACATCAAGTTCATTCTTCTTTTATCTAGTTCAAGCCTTGAAGTTATGAGAAATGAGAAAAGGCAGTTGTATATACTTTGTTGCAGAGCTTTCTGGTCCTGTTTTAAGCAAAGCACGGGTTTACTTGTCAACGTGCTGTGGGACAGGGGACAACACTGAGGCACTCCCCATGCTTGGGGGCGAGAATATGGGAAGGTCCTCTGCCTTCCTGAGAGAATGTTCCTCACATTCAGACAGCCCAGAAGGCTTTGCCTGCTGAACAGAGGAGATTTACTATTCACTGTGGTCCATCACACCTAAAGGGAATGAAGTAATTCCTAATAGTTTGCCTCAGAGTATTGGACTCTACCTTTAAATTACACACCAAGACTTGGACTCGATTGTGGAAAGCTGGCGTAGTCACTTGAAGAGAAATTCAACTGTTGGTAGTGTACGGTGTTGCTAAGAACATGCTTTGCTCTTCAAGTCTGAGGAAATTTCAGTTGACAATCCTTAATTTGATATTCATAAGAAAACTATCTTCACATCTGGATGTCTGGGCACAAAAACCTGGTGCAGTCCTGAAGCAAATGTAAAATATTGAGGTTTCTTGCAATCTACCAGTTGAACCATAAGAAATCTCTCAGAGATGAATGTCGCTTCTTTTGTGCTATGTGCATGTTGATATTTTATAAAACACTGAGACAACAATCTGTCAAACTAAGCTTTCAAACTGTACAAAGAAGTAACCATATGGTTAGGAATTTGTCTGCTGCATTAAACTCCCTCACATCAATATAACCAAGAAAAGAAAAAATAATGAGGTCATCATTACATCTAAACTGAAAACATAAAACGGTTGCTGCCCTTAACTTATAAAATTTCTGGGTTCTCCTGGAACCAATTGTTTATCTATGGAATGAAGCCTCTGAAAAAGTCTGGAGAGGAGAAAGGGGCACTGGTGAAAACCTCCTTGGCATGTACCCAAATGAGGTTATGATTCACATTCAGACTTAACACACCCAGGTCCTAGGTTTGAATATAAATTATGATACCTTATCAGGCTGTGTAAACATATCAGGAAATATTTTTAGTTAATTCTTGCATCAAGTCTTAGCCCCAGATTTAGCTATTACCTCTCATTTTGAAAGACGGAGTGATCTGTCTTAAATAGTGATGAAGAGTCTGCCATGTCCCGTCTTCTGTGCTTTGGTTAGAAGAGGGACAAAATAAATAATAAAAAAAAAAAAATAGAAGGGGGGAAACAAAACCACTGTCAGCACTTAAAGTTATATGAAAAGTTTGAGTATGTCCCATTTTAATTCAGAGGTAAATATGCAAAATCCATTGGAGCTACTGTGGTGAGAGCATCAGCAAAAAGATATTGCACCTTTCTCCCCTGATTTTTCTGTTACAATTATATCTAACTTATAAGAAAGGTCTCTCTGTGCCATTCCTCAGCTAGTTGCTGTTACTATACAGAGTGAATTAAAATGATATATTTGCTTGTACTGTTAAATTTGAGGAAATGGATTTTATTCTGTGATGCATCCAGGTTATCTGAGAATGTGTTCTGACAGTTTATTTTAGTAAAGGATTAATTGAATTCCCCTAGAGAGTGCTAGCCTGGGAATTGTATCAGCTGTGCTAAATCAATTGAATTATGGAGGCTATGCACTATATTAGCAATGCTTGTTCAGTGCAGATCTTCCAAGGGAAATGATACTTCATTTTAGCTTGATATCCAAACCTAAGTTTATCTGGTCATAGTTAAATACCCTTCTGTGCTCAAACGCTTGCACTCATGGAAGCAATTTTAAACCTGAGGCTTAAGCCCAACAATGGTAATTCATGGTCTGATACTTTGGGGAATCGACACTGTTAGTAGTGACCATATTCCATGTCTAAAATTGCAAAAATCACTCAGCGATCTGCACAAATGACACCATAAGAAGAAGAGTGAACTGGAACAAAGCTGTTTGCAGAATGTAAATCCTCATGTGATGTGTTGCTCTTCCATATTGCTGATTTCAAATGCAGCAACAGGTTTTCAGAGATGAATCAAGTTAACACTTGATGAAGTAAAACTAGAGATTCTTTAACCAAAATTTACCACACTCCTGTGTTTGATATTGTAAATGGCACAATAGCCCCCAGACACAGATTATGTTCTTCGATATAAATACCTCTGAAAGCTTTGATACTTAGTAAAAAAGATGTCATCCCTGTAGTAACAGTATTAAAGTTCTAGATTAATAGAAGCATTTACAGTGCAATGCTGTGAGAGCAAATTTACATGCTGAAGACAGTGGAGCAACACTTGATAGTCATTTTTTAAAAGCACATACAATCCTAGTAGCACTTTCATTCTTTTTCCGATAAGCAGTTTATGAGGCATTCTACCTGTACAAAAAATTGTTTATTTTTAACTCCAGGAGAAGTCCCACTGACATCAGACTTAGCTTAACTTTAAGTTAAACTTAGATTAATTTAGCTCTAAGCTTTACAGTTACTTGGTCTCCTGGCTTTTTTGTTCATAATGGAAGTGGCATTGACCTTAAGCCACTTAAACCATGGGCCATTCCATCTAGCACAGAAGAGTGTGGAGTCAAAGAGGACATGTGACTTTCAGATCCATAGGTGTTTTGAAGAACAAGGAGTTCGGGAAGCATGTGCAAGAGCTGACTTTGGGCTGTTGAACTCTGTTTTGTGAGTGTCATCTGAAAGATGTGGTAGAGGTGCAGTTTGGAGAGGCTGGTCCATGTCATTCACTCAGAAGCTCACAACTCCCTGAATGCTATTTTTGTCTCTGGCTCAGGACAACATTACTGTGTGGTGCTGCTGTCCTGGCCTATTGGAACCAGAGCTAGCAGGTTTGCCCACAGTCAGACACAGAATTTAATGTCGTCCAAGCTACCAAAATTGAGTCCTGCATAAATCCATTGATCCAAGAATCTTGGCACTATTTTTCTGATAGTCATTTGAGGTGAAGTTCTCCCTTGTCCATGTTACACATTGATGTTGTGACGCAGACAAGCCCTTGCTTCTTTATAGTAGGTAGACATCTCCTCTGGAAAAACACACTGATGTCAGTGGTGGAACAGCTTAAATTAATGGGGTTATAAGGTAATTGGAAATTTAAATTTGTGAAAATTGATGAGTTACTAAGCTATTTGGAGCAAATTGACAGCTCAGTCCTGTTCTCATTCCAGTCAGTGAAAATGGTGTTATTATGTTGATTAATCTCAGAACAACTGGCAAACCTCTGGGCTTGTCTGAGGGAGTTACTGCACAGTAGCCAAAAGTGTCAGATCTAAATGTATAGTCCTGTAGACACACCTCACACATTCCACATGGAAACACTTGAGTACTGGTTACCTGAAGGACTCTTTCAAAGCAGATGCAAACATTCCTTGCACAAGATAGTTCTTGTTGTGCATTAAGACTATATATTCAGTGAAGGATGAACGTTAACAGTTGAGTTGCAAATCCATGCTCAGGGTTACGACCTTCCAACTTCCTTGTGCAGGTAAATACCTAAGCTACCTTGCACCGGTGCACAGTATGGTTGTCTACAGGGAATATGTGCTCACTATATAAAATTGTTTCCATTCTGTGAATTTAGAGACTTAACATTAACTTTTTATTGTGTAGGCAAGACCATAATTGCTTTTTAAGTCATGAATTGTCTATATTCAGAAATTGGCATTGTGATTGTAGGAGATTGTTGAACTAATTGGCATTAACTAATTTACTCTAGTTAGTCATATTCTACAGGAGGAAGAAAAATCCTCCTCATAGTGAGGCTGTTAAATTAATCAGAATACTTAATCATCTGTACCTTTTTCCCAAACAGGCAGGTGAAAAACATTATCATCCAACGTGCGCACGATGTGTCAGGTGCAATCAGATGTTTGCAGAAGGAGAAGAAATGTATCTTCAAGGTAAAAAAAACAACAACAAACAAACAAGGAAAAGCCAAAAATAAAAAACACAAACAAACAAAAAAACCCCACCCAAACAAAATAAAAATAACAAAATTAGTTACACTTGCCAGCATGGCCCTCTTGCCCATTCCTACTAGCATGGCTGAGCTTTTTTGCACACATTCCTGCTTCGTGGCTACCAAAGAAAGTGAAGAATGAAATTTGTAGGCTAAGAAAAAGCTAAAAACAAACCCTTGTTACTTCTTACCTATTACTTCTGTCAGGTCCAATCCAACAGTAAGTGTGAATCATCAAAGGATGAGTAGCAGTTATTTCCTGCAGATGGAAGTATTTGACAGTGGAGATTATAACATTTTCCATTTACTACAAAAATGTGATTTTTCTGCAGTGCTAAATGGCGCAGATGAAAGTTAACATGCATGGAGAACCGCAAGTTCCCTAAAGCTGCTGTTGTAGTCCTAAGACCAGTTCTGCACTCATTGCCCATTGGAGTATAAGGATAAAATGTGAAGGTCCATACCTGAATTCTCCTCAGTCAGACCTAATTCTCCTCGGAGGGTGGAGAAGAGGGTGCCAGGGAGCTGAATACCTTACCACACAATGTACTTATACTTTATGCAACTATAAGCTTGCACAGGAGGAATTCAGTGTTTGTTGCTTGTCAGGGAATTTCAGTGGTAATAAAGAAAGACTTGCAGTATCCACAACAGTCTCCTCGACAGGTTGGAGAGATAGGGATTTCATGCATGGACTGTTCAGTGGATAAGGAATTGGCTGGATGGTTGCATCCAGAGGGTAATGGCTTGAAGTCCAGATGGAGATCAGTGACAAGTGGTGTCCCTCAGGGGGTCCATACTGGGACCAGCACTGTTTAATATTTTCATCAGTGACACGGACAGTGGGATGAAGTGCACCATCAGCAAGTTTGCAGATGATACCAAGCTGAGTGGTGTGGTCAATTATACCAGAGGGACAGGATGTCATCCAGAGGGACCTGGACAAGCTGGAGAGGTGGGCCCAGGTGAATCTCATGAAGTTCAACAAGAGCAAGTGCAGGGTCCTGCACCTGGGTTGGGATAATCCTCAATATCAATATAGGCTGAGGGATAGAAAGCAGCCCTGAAGAAAAAGACTTGGGGTTCTGGTGGACAAGTAGCTGGACATGAGCCAGCAATGTGCACTTGCAGCCCAGAAGGCCAATTGCGTTCTGGGCTGCATCAGAAGATGCATGGCCAGCAAATCAAGAGAGGTGATTCTGTCACTCTGCTCTGGTGAGATCTCACCTGGAGTACTGTGTCCAACTCTGGAGCCCTCAACACAGGAAGGACATGGATCTGATGAAGCAAGCCAAGAGGAGTGCCATAAAAATGATCAGAGGGCTGGAACAACTTTCCTACAAGGACAGGCTGAGGGAGCTGGGGTTGTTCAGCCTGGAGAAGAGAAGGCTTCAGGGAGTCCTTGCAGCAGCCTTCCATTACCTGAAGAGAGCCTACAGGAAATCTGGAGAGGGGCTGTTTACAAAGGCATGCAGTGATGGGATGTGAGGCAATGGTTTTAAACTAGAGAAGGGTAGATTTAGATTGGACAGAAGTTCTTTACTGTGAGGGTTGTGGAACACTGGAACAGATTACCCAGGGAGGTTGTGGAGGCCTCATCCCTGAAGACATTAAAGGTCACGCTCAATGAGGCTCTAAGCAACCTGCTCTAGTTGAGGATGCCCCTGCTTAACGCAGGGGTGTTGGACCAGATGACATTTAGAGGTCCCTTCCAACCCAAGGCATTCTATGATTCTATAATTTATTCAATGGAACAAAGAAGGTATTTAACATAGATAGGAGCTAAAATCTATAGTTCATACACAGCAACTTTTAGCTGTACTAAATTGATCAAAGAAATCAATGTCTACATAGTTAAATACAGGGTTAGAAACCAAATGAAAGCTTTTGTCTATGTATTTGACTGGCAGTGTCTTTTCAAAGAGAAACAGAAAAGAGAAACTCAGTAGGATGTGGGAACTGCAAGACTGGTGTATTATCCTAAAATCATATGCTTGCCCAGATCTGTATCACAACTTTGCAATTGTCCAGTTTTCTGGAAGCATACTTTGAAATCATTCATTAAGCTGGAAAAGTTAAACTTTATTTAAAACACAGCAGTGGTCTCAGTAAGATCTAGTTATAATTTACTTTGTTATTTGAAATGACAATTTTATTGTCACTTTGGTTTGCAACAAGAACTAGCCCATTAAATGACATAATGATCCTTGTCTGCATTCATGAATTCTCCCTCAGGAGCCAGAAAATGCTGTGGTTCTTCCAATTGCAAAGTAGTTTAGCAGTACTAAAATCCCCAGGGAAAACAGTGCTTTAAAAAAAGGTATCAAACTACAGAATTGTTTCTAGATTTCAAACCCTTTGAAACTGGGTTACAAGTGAATGCTCTTGTTAAGTTCTGTTTGTTATATTTGATTTTTAGTTTGAATAATTGTGAAGTGTGCTCAGGTCCCGTTAATGGACACATCGTACTCACTTTATTTCCTGATGCATGAAACTTTCATACCAGTTTACTATCATACACTTTTTGTCTTCACATGAAGAGCAGTTTCCATTAGAAACTGGTGTTAACTTCACGAATTATATGTGATTAGCTATTTGGACTGCCTAACCTGACGTGTTAGGTCAAATCTCAGAGCCCAGGGTTTTGTAACTTGTCCTTCGTCCTCTTTATAAACTACTGTAAAGTTCCCTTAGATCTTGCATGTTCCTTAGAAGAAATTGAGTTGTCAGTGGTCATCCAGCAGGTTACTTTGGGGTGAAAGGACTCTATTCTGTTTGAAAGTCTTTCACAGACAGTTTTGCTTGACCACAGATAGGAGTAATACATTAAAAAAAAGTTGATCTAATTACATCTTAAAATCATTAGGAAGATTTCCATCAGCCTATGCAGCAGTTGGGACAAACATTTTAGTGGCCAGCTCAGACTCATTTGTAATTGAAAGATAAATTAGCGTTGAATTTAAAGGTGCTATAAAGATGTTTCTTAGTGGTTCAGTCCCCCCAAAATAAGTAATTTAGTAAACATCATTTATCCAGTCTGTACTTACAGTGTTTTACTGGTTGACTCTGGGTTATTTTCATGAAATAAATTCTAATGATCTCCATATGTCTTCTGGGAAATAGACTTTCTGTTTCTATCTTGTTTCCAAAATCCACTGGTTAGAAAGCTATCAAACTGCTGTGAAAACAAAGCACTTCCAATAACTCTTCTTTGTGCTCTCCACCCAATATAAACATTAAGCATTTGTAATGCATAGGTTCTCAACTTCCCATTTAGTCAGGCAGAAGTTGCAGTCCACACTCTCGACTTAACTGTGTAGACCTTCAGTTTGTGGCTCGTCCAAGCTCAGACTGGCATAAACATAAAAGTTCCTTTTTACTGTTAAAATTTACAAATAATTATTTTATTTTATATAATTACACACATCCCATTTCCACTGAACACTGAGTACTGAGCATTGTATTCAACTGCAAAAAGATTCTTTTTTCCTTTGGGATTAATGCAAGAGTGGTGTTTCTTTCTCACACTTAATGTTTACTTGTATCTCTGTAGTTCATAAGCCTCTCTTCAATACTTACATGCAGTAGAGAATTGATTCATTCTGTATTTCCTACTTCCTATAAGACTGATATTCCCCCGAATTTATGCAGTTTCTTAGTATGTGACTTATGAGAGGCAAACATATAAGAATTGCAAGATGGGTACAGTGAATAATTCAGAAAGAAAGACTGGATTTTCAGCTAGTTTTAAATGCTACAGTGTTATCCCATCTCATCACAATGTGCTACTTAGTATGACCTGGGCCAGATTATTACAAGAATATGTATAATAAGAGTACAGGGAATTCTAACTACATATAAGGAAAAAAAATTACCATGAGAGTGGAACATGTTGCTTGGAGATGCTGTGGGATCTCCATTCTCAGCGATATGCAGAATGCAACTGGGCACAATCCTACTATAATGGGACCTGCTCTGAGCAGGTGGTCAGGCTGGAGGAGCTTCAGATATTCTGTATCACACTTCTTACATCTCTGGTTTTGATGTTGATTTCACATATTTGAATACATGTAGCTTTTGGAAGTGCACCTAGTCTTTAAAATGTATGTGCTCAGGCTTACAGATACTGAAAAATTCTGGTTTAGCTTTGAAGGTATCCATGAAATAATGACTGCAGTGGAATCAGTCAGTATGCTGTGTCTTATAAAAACTTACAGGAAGTTTTAATAAGATTCTTATTTTAAACCTTTTAAGGTTCTTATTGGGGAACTAAAGTAAGTAGAACTTTACACTTTCTTTCCAGGTACATCCATTTGGCATCCAGTTTGTAGACAGGCTGCAAAGGCTGAAGAAAAAAACAAGGTAAAAAGACTGCATTTTTACCAAGTGTTATTCTATTATCATATTATTTAATATCAATATTCTGATTTTACTTAGTGATTGAAGATACAGCTTCAGGAGAATGTTGACCTAATGTATAAGTATAAGCTGAATAAGGAAAAATGTGAAAATATGAATCAGAAAAAAAATAAATGTTAAACTTCTGTCTGATTACATGATCAATGCATGACCTCTCTTTATATGGGTCTGCAGTTAAAAAAAATCATAGAACTTTCACTATATTTGTTTGTACAAAAAAAAAAAAATCTCCTTGGAATTTATTTTTTTAATATTTGTAAAATGGTGGCAAGTACCTCCTCAAGTCGGATGATTTGTGAATCTGTCTGTGTGCAAGGGGAAAAGGGGAAGATTTGGCAATTTTAGTAATTACAAGGTTAGCAGATGAATAAGCTGGCACTAGGAAATGAAGAATTAGTCTGTAGTTGGGGAAATGATCGCTCTGAAGTTGTGGGACTGAGATATAACTATCTCATTTAATGTGGAGGCCAAGTATGAGGTTTTTAAGTTCTTAACGTTCTTTGATGCTCCAAGTGGTACCCTTGGTATCCTCGTTTGAAAAAGCTCTGCTTTGGTTCATCAAGGCTTGGACAGAAGGCACAGGGTACAAGTCAGAACAGCAGGCAGCAGCTATAAAAAGAGTGTTTACAACTCTGGTGTGTTAGCAAGTGCAACTTTGACTAAATTACAGTCTTTAAAAAAATTTGGTTTGGGTTTTGTCCTGAAGGATCTTGGCTGTATTTTTTTGTACCCATGTGTTTGGGAAGTGATTGCTCTGGTATTTCTCATGGTGAGCTCTGAATATCAAATAAGTAGTTTTTCAGTGTAAAATGTATTGTTTAATATATGTATATTAAAAATTGTCCAAATCCTTTAATAAGTGCTGCCTAATACTGTTAAGCAATATTTTAGACTTCCTAAGGATTTTATTCCAAGTAACTGAAATTGCAAGGCTAAAACCCCACGTGTTTTACTGAAAATGTAGTAAGGTTTCCCCTCCACCCCGCTTTCAAAAAAAGACAGCAAACAAGTTGTACTAGATTCCTACTTGGCTGTCTTTTCCTCACAAAGACAAAGACAATGTAGTGTACTTGTAAGATACTGTGTAAAGGCTAAATGATTTATAGCACATTTCTCCTGACTGCTGGCAGTTTGTCCTTTCTCCAGCAGAGGAAAGCATCTGAAAGTCAGTAGTAGTTTTGTCTCAGTAGGGAAAAACCCCAGGATGGAGCTCAAAGAATTTTCCTAAGTCTAGTAACTTTTCCTTTTCTTGGGTTTTTCCTCTTTTTGTGGTACTTAACACTCATTATTGAAAAAAATAAACCAAGAAGAAAAGATTTCATTTCAAAGATGCCAGTAATGACTTTTCAGCGCAACTTGTGAAGTTGGGAATGGGATATACTGGTTGAGAAATTTTCTATTAAACCTTTGCAGTTTGTTGTTTCAAAAGTTATCTTTCTGTATATTTTTATAGCTACATGCTCAGCTTGTAGTTACAAGTAGGTGACAAAGGCAGAAGGAGTAAGTGACAGCACACTGCAAAGCTTTGGAGATGGAGTGCAAGGGAAAATTAAGTTTGTTAAAGAGAGTGACAGCAAAAAGAAAGATAATGGGAGAGTGAGATTATAAGAAGAGATAAAGCTGGAAAAGGTAGAAGAAATTGAAGTAGCCAGAGGAAGAATAAGGATTATCAGAAGGCATAAAGGAAAAGAGGTAGGTGGAGGAAGAATAAAAACGCCTAGTATGGAGAACTGGACAGAGGCAATGCTGTCAACTGACAAAGTTAGAAATTTTAATGAATTGTAGTTCTTAAAAACAAGATGGCACCTCTAAATTAAATTAAAAACTCCAGGAATGTATTAGCTATTAAATATATTCAGACAGGTATGTTAAGGTCATGCTACACAGTGTGATCTTAAAGCACACTCCACTAATGCATATGACACAGAAAGAAGCTCTGAAGCTTTATCTAGGAAATCCTGAGGTTAATCCAAAACTGTCATTTGACTTTAACAGGGTTTAAGACATTAGAATAGTACAGGTTTGTTCTTTGGTCTTTATCTTTACCACATTGAGCCTCCTACAGGGACATCATGAAAGAGAAGTTTGGTTTACACATGACATAAAAGCATTGATGACACTTTCAAGTCATCTACACAAGTTGTGGAAAACTGCAATGTGCTTTACCTATGCAGAAGAGCAATGCAGTTACACTGTCCATGTTAAATGATCATCTCAGCAGAAGCCACAATTATTTGTCAGATAATACTTTATTTCCATGCTTGTCCCTTTGGACATTCTAAAAGTGTACAGAGCCTCAGTGCAAGACAACTGAAAATGAGAGGGAGAAAATTCCAAAATTCCAGTCAGACAAGATGAAACAATTAAACCAAATCTTTTTGATATAGGTAAGTATCTCCACACATTGTCTTTGAGAAGACATGGGGCTATTTGGGTTAAAGAAGGTCAGTAGAAGTATAGTTGTGGTCATTTTATTTGTAAAGACTGGAGTAGTAGGAGGGATGCTACCTTGACCTGACAGTTTAATAATGCTGAAATCTTTTTAAAGGGTTGGACAGTTGTAACCTCAAGGTAAGAATTGTCAGCCTTTGGTGAGACAGTAAATGATGGTCACTCTGAGTGTGTGGAAAAATACGTACTTTTTGCAGTCAGGGACAGGTTCTTCCATAGATGGGAATGATTATTTACCCAGAATTAACATTTCTGAGTAAAAAACTTTATTTCATAGTAAGATTTGTTTAAACTTAATTATGAATGTCGGGTCTGTTAGCTCATGGCTAACATAATTGTGTCTCACAACCCTTTGTTATTTAAAAATAATTATATTTTTCATCATAAAGAAATCTACCAAAAAGAAAGCAATAAAGATCTGTCACTCTGAATGCCAGAATGATTGAAAACAGAGGAAACCCAATTACTAAAATTGATCTGGCAGCCTTACCATCAGAGAGGGGGAAGCTAATCAACTGTGTGTGTGATTCATGATGCTCTGCAGGATGTATGCTGCTTGTTGCGTGTAAATGGTGCAGTATTGAGACACATTCCAGAAGCAATGTCGATTAATTTGACAGTATAACCTTAGAGTAAAAATGCTGCCACTGTTTCATCTTGTAACTTGAACTATGTCTGATAGTGCCTAAAGGCTGTCCTGGCAACCCAGAAGTGCTCCAGGCCATTTTGTTCTGAAGGGAGGAGAAAATAAAGTAAAAATAATGTTTGCATTTTCAAAAGGTTAATTTGATTGACTAAAAAGATTGTTTTATTTTTAACTCATTTGTATGCCTGTGTGTTTTGAGGTTGCTGTAATATGCCATTTTTTAGTGGTAAATAAAAGGTTCAATTAAATGAAATGTCTTGCACACTCTTTTTGAAGCAACAGTTACATTTTCTCTCCCTCTCCTTCTTTTTTCCTTTTCTCCTCCCTTTCTTTTCTCCTGCCATAGGAAACGAGGACTTCCTCTGAGAGTATTATTTCAGTACCTGCTTCAAGTACATCAGGTTCCCCAAGCCGTGTGATCTATGTGAGTATTTCATGGTGAAATTTATTCTGTGGAATGGGGGAAACCCTGTGTGTGCTTCCTCATACAGTTTAGCACATTGTGTGGAAAGTTAGTGTCTCCAAACCACTGCAGTTGGTGATTCCTCTGAAATGGAATTTGCTTTCTCACATTTGAAATACTGGGTTTTTTTATATTGAATACTGCATTTGCCATAACAAAATCCTGGCAGTTTTTTCTCATTTTCTGTGGTGTATTTATAGCACTTACATTACGACTAGAGCTGGCTTATACCAAAGCATGCAAAACGCCACGGTGCTTTCTAAAAATAAAAGTTTAAGGAAACAGTACAGCCCACAGGTAGATTACAAGCCTAGATTTGAATGCAGCTTGTCTAAGTTGAGTTCTTGAGCTTGCATCTGCTTGTGTGTGAAAACACTCTTGGGTGCGATTGCAAGACTCAGGCCTTGACAAATGTCATTCCCTAACCTCAGAGGACATTTGATGCGTTTATGGTTTAAGAAGTGCTTACTCTGCAAAGCTCACAGAGAGAATCTAGATAACAAGTATGATAAAAGCTTGGGTATTTTTTCAATACCAGGTATACTTTGCTTGAGATAATTGCTGTAGCTAATGTTCATGACCAAGTTCTCAAGGCTACCACCAGTAGGTAAAAAATATCCACAAGTGTGGCATGATCCATACAAACATCTCTTGGAGACCTTCAGTATTCCCAGGGCTATTCTTTGTCCCATCCAAGTATCCCTCAGGTAGGCAGGTTGTTCTCATTGGATGGAGCCATATGCAGAGGAAATTGCTGGAGATGTGCTTGACTGCCAGAGAAGTCATTATACAAAGATTAAGGGCTTTTCTCTACTACACTGAGACAAGCAAGAGAATGCTTTTGAGCCAAACGTCTTTTTTCTTCAAGTAAAAATTGTTTTGAATGCAGTGTACCCTCTGAGTAAGACTGAACTGGAAGTGGAGGAACTACCCCTTATCTAAATACTCATCGGTTTTTCCGAGCTCTCCTTCCTGTAGATCTCCATGCTGGTGGAGTAAAAAATGTCATTGCCTCAACTCCTGTGAAGACAATTCATTGTGATAGGAGCCTGTTATCATATAAACACTTTCTTTGCCCAGAAGGTCTCTATCTCTTCAGTCATGGACCACTTCATTGCTTTAATAAGCATGAGCATTCTTCTAAGTGAAGGATGTTTTCAGTGATACATATCTAACTATTGGATGGTACTGTTTACCTTAAGTTTGTCATTACAGTATACTTCACAGGCTGTTAAAAGTCAAGGACAAACTTCCGTTCTCTTTTTCTATCTTTTTTCAAAGGGTATCATTAAGTCAGCACACGACTCATAATGTTTGTTACTGTAATATACTTTAAAGGCAGCTGGGACTGTGAAACAATAACGTTGTCTAGCAAATATGAGTCAATTAGGAAAAAAGATTCCCCAGAAGAATGCAAGTTCTTGCTATATCTGTCTCATCTCTTACTGCTGAATTGTCAAAGCTGTGAGATTGATTAAATCCTGTTTTGGCTTTCATGAACAGGAAGGTAAAAAGAATTAAAAACATGTTGCTGGACTTCTATATTACCAGAATGATTCTTTGCCCGTTACATCTGTTTTCTGTTATAGGAATGTTATGACATACAGACATGCTCAACATTTGTCTTGAGTGCTTTCATGATTGGTTTTACCAAACCTAAATTCATACTGCCACTGAAAGGAAGGTCCCACCCGCATGCAGCCTTGTACCTCTCTGGCCAAGTCTTCCCGTCTCCTCTTTTGTGCTGGTACTAGTGGGTACACAGAGGTATAATCAGTCAGATTTGAGACCAGATTCAGATGAAAAATAACCCAGGGAAAACCTCCAGCTAACCAAAGAGGCAAAAAAAGACCCAGCCATCTATGTGTCTTCTAATGCTAATGTAGAAGGCAAAGCAGAGTGGAATGGTGCACACAGGACAGCTGTTTTCAGCCACAGCATGGATTCAGGTCGTTAAAATCAATAGTAAAACTGTACTGTAACAACTGGTGAGTTCTGTGTTGTACAAAAGAGAATTTAAAGAAAACTATTAAAGCTTAGGAACCATGAATTCGTGATGATTATAGTTTCAAAGGCATCAAGTCAGAGCAATGCACTCATTCTGAACAACACACCATCTCATGGGAGATATGTTTCTGGGTCATGGTTAAGTGGTTAGCTAGGGAAAGATGAAGAGTGTGCTTTGATTAAACCTGAATGTGTTTCATACAGATGGTTTACTAAAGCCATACACCACTTTTTCATTGATACCAGACTTTGGTGTCTTCTTGCACTGAGAGAGGGCACAGGCCAATGCCCTTTGAAGTTAATGGCATCATTTAGTTATTTTTAGTGATGGTTTTGTTATATACCAACTGAAATTTACCCTAGTGCTGCCATCCCCTCAATCCCTAAATGCCACTTAAAAATTAGCTGGTTTCTAAATTATGCCATTAAATAAGGCTTAAATAAAAGTACTTATTTAAAATTAAATAAATTTTATGAAGAGAGAATTAGTTTATCCAGATTAATATATCCACCTGGAAGGTTTAGATTAGGTTACATAGCTGTGTTGTATGTTCTCATACTAGGAATAGAAAACACATTGTATTTTTATACAGATGATATTTGCAATTATACAATTGTAAAATTACATATTCCAAATGGAATAAACATTCTAAACTGAGAGCATGGTTTTAACAGAATCCAAAATACCAGATTATTGAAGAAATAGCTTAAAGCCTCTTAGCTGTAATTTGAGGCTTCCCTAGCATATCTGAATTCCACTCACATAATTGAATGTAGGTAAAATAAATAAAATAAAAAACAATTTAGGCCGAATGTTTGTGGAATAGAGTGCTAAGAAAGCAGCTGTATCTCTAAGGTGATTTTTCATCCAAATTTGCCTACATTTTAATATTTAAACTGAAAGGAGTTGCGTAACTAGTTAACTTTTACTCTTGACAGTTCTGAAGTCTAGTGGAAGGATCTCAAGTTGCACATCTATGTGGAGAGATAGTGGTTAAAATTGCCATAATTCACATTTAAATATTCTCAATTCTGAACCTTTTTGGGTTCCCTAGAATAATCTCCACAACCCTAGATAACTTAATAAAGAAATCATGACAGACTCCTTGGCCTTCCTTGTAGGTACAATGCTGCCCAAAGTCTTCCTGGAATAGACCTGATGGACAGACTCTCCCTTAACTTTGCATGACCTTTCTCTGCATCAGAGCTTGCCACTGCCTTCTCAGTGAGCAAGGAATTTCATCAGGGGCTATTTTGTTGCTCTTTAGGTTCTTAAAGTAGCTACAAGGAAGGTGAGATCTGTAGATCATTGAAGAACAATATATTTTATTAAAACACATTTTTTTTCCTTAGTTTTGAGGCTAAGCATATGTGATTATTATGGCAGCTTTGTCCCTTTCTCTTAGTTAAGAGGAATCTTCCTCCCTTCTGTGTTGATTATGATTCCACAAATCCATACATTGTTTCATAAAAAGTGATAACTGAAAGTTGTCACACTAAATTTTTCCTGTATGATTAACCTAATAGAAAACTTCCCTGGAAAATCTGTTGAATTTTTCTTAGGTCATGCTGAGTAAAAAAGTAATCATGGCACACATAAATCCTGTATACTTTCATATTTTTGCATGTGGAAAAAGTTATTATACTTTTATAGCTGATCATACTGAGATGATAGCAAGATTCACTCATTTTGTTGCCAACAAAGAGATCATCATTCTGCAAAGCCTGAACTGGGAATGCAGCAATTATGCTGCCCTTTTCTGCACTGTCAATGTGGCCAGCTTGTCATTGTACCTACAAGACAGTATGTACTAGATACAGTTTTGGTGCAAGTTACCATTATCCTAAGGTTAATCTGTGCAAATATGGCATTTTGATAATTATACAATTCAATAGGCGTAGTAAGAGAAGAATAGGGAGCCACACAGCCCTTTCCCTCTGGTGGCTGTGTGAGTCTCGTGAAAGGATTTGAACTTTACTTAAGTGGCATCTGTGATCTTCCAACTAATCCACAATGGTGCAAATCCATCATCTTCTGGTTTGTGACCCATAATTAAGGGCTACTTAGACATAGTCAGGAAAGGAGGTGAAGCTGTGGGACACAGTTGAATGGGAAAAATTAAAGACCTGACTAATGTTTTTCAGCATCTGGAGACTATATGTTGGAAATATGTATTTGATTATTCACTACTGCTTATAGTAGGACAACCCTGCTCACTGAGACCACTTTAAAAGGAAGGGTGTTTTGCTTGAAAAAGACTACAATTTCTGTCCCCTGTGTCCCTTTGTACAGTTAGCAGTAAGCAGGATTTAACCAAGGGAACTGGAATGATGCCATGCTACTCCTGTTAGCCAAATGTGAGTGACAAAAAAGTAGAAAGCACCAGTATATGGAACAAAAGCAGCAGTAATATTAGTATTGTGGGGTAAATATAAGACATTTAAATGTGCACAAACAGAAGAAGTGGTTTATTATTATGATGATTACTTTCCTACTTACACTTTCCTGTCCTTTTCTGATTGCGTCCTGATCATATTCTTTCTTATCCTTACTGCTTTCTTTCCTCCTTTTCTTAGGCAAAGCTTGGAGATGAAATTCTTGACTACAGGGATTTGGCTGCTCTTCCTAAAAATAAAGCCATCTATAATATTGACCGCCCAGATATGATCTCCTATTCTCCATATATCAGTTACTCTTCAGATGACAGGCATAGTTACGGGGAGGTACTGAAACATGGGTATTATTTTCACTATGAATTTCAGACTTTATGTGCATCATTAAACATGTTGCTGAACACTCTTAAACATGCGTAATTAAAAAAAAAATCACACTAACTTTTAGGTAATTGAGTCATGTCATCCATTCATTCACAAGGCCTCCCAAAAAACAAGTGAGATGTTCATTTCACTTTTTACTTTATGGAAATTAAAGAGTTGCTTTCTGTGATCATTTTTTGAACAGATGACATGTAATTAAAATGTGTTTATCTATGAGAGGAATTCTGCCATGCATGCAGTAGGAAACAGAAGTCATTGCTAATTATAATGCACAAATCAGAAGTGACGCCAAATGTCCTTCATGACTATTTTTTCTATAAAGTGTACCATGGTAAGACAAGAATGGTATCACTTGTACAAGTTTCTTTCAACCATCCCTTACTAAAGTTCATCCTCACAACACATGCATTTCAACCTGTTCATATGCAGAGCTAATATTATGCAGTTTGTGCTAATGAAATCTAATTTAACATACTCATACTAATACTCTTTTTTTTTGTGAAGCATATTTGTATCTAACTCCTGTCATGCAAGTTAGCTTTTCTTTCTTAACCATATCTACCTTCCATTTGAATTTCTGATTTCTTTTATAATTTTAGATACATTCTTACAAATCAATCTTCTTTGATATACTAGGTATATTAGCAAGATATATACAATCTAGAGTGGAAGTCTGCTTTGTTATCTACAGGTGTTAAATGAAGGGGTAGAAGTGCTACAAATAATAGCTATACTATCTCTAATAGCCCTAGTCATGTTATCACCTGAACCTTTTACACTTTATCAGTACCACTAAAGCATCAGTACTACTCTCAGGTGACATTTTGCAGATTCTCTTCCCAACTCTCTCTGTAATGCTGAACCACAGTAGCTCCATTATAATGCATCCTAATAGAATTAAGATTTATTTGGTAAAGGGCTTCAATGGTATTTAGGTTTCTGGTTTCAAAAAACTAAAAGCTGATGCCTAGCCCTGAACCTGTGGACTATAAACCCTTCCTTTCTTTGTCAAAATTTGTGGGTGCTAATAAAGTTTGTGGCCCTCCTCAGCTGCCCATTTACAGTTAGGCTTGGCAAAGGCGCACAGACTGAACTGCCTTCTGCCCAGCTCCTGTGAGGACTCAGTCACTGCACTCACTCCAAGGTGGTCTGTGGCTGTGCTCACAATCCAACATGCATGTTTTCGTGTTGCTCCAAATATTTATATACTTGATATTGCAGGAGGTGGTGGGGAAATAATACTGTCTTCCAAATTTCAACATGCTACCTACTACCTGCAGCTGCATTAGTTTCAGTAGATTTGCTCACCTAACCAAACATAGTAATTCATTTTGAAAGGAAAATGAGTCAACATAAAATTGTCACATTACATAATGTTTAATTAAAAAATAAATATTATAGGTATTTTGCTTTCTTTAAAACAGCCAGCTCTGAACAACAGTGTTCTAGTCCAGATTTTGGAGGTGCTTCAATGCAGTTATAACTAGGGATTGTGTGTAGTTTCAGGAAGTTGCTTTAAATGGGAATTTCTCTACTAGGAGCACTCTCTGTGGCACAGAACTGGCCTCACTAGACCCAAGGAGTGGTAGAGAAATAAAGAAAAGCTTCATATGACATTTCTATCTTAGTTCTTATTTACTTATTCAAGAACAAATAAAATGAAAAAATGTTTTAACTTACTTGACAGGTGTTTTTCTGAACTGTATCATGTCTTACACATGGATATTGATATTTTAAGAGTAATTCCTCTCACAAGTAACATCATGCATGAATTTGTATTACTAATTTATTGTGTGTTGCTGTTTGCAGTCACCTCAGTTGCTCTCTCCAACACCTACTGAGGTAATCCCCAATGGCTTTGTTCTCCCGTTCTGACCCATTTTGTGATGCATAAATCTGGTCATATCAATAGACAGTAGCATCTGAAATGTGGGATTTGCCTCCAGCCTC
>JANHGN010022836.1:10125-24216 GCA_024605025.1 Megaceryle maxima | reverse complement strand
CCTTCCCCTCCCTTCCCTTCCCTTCCCTTCCCTTCCCTTCCCTTCCCTTCCCTTCCTTTTCCTCTCCCAGCTCTTTCAGTCTCTCTTTCTTTCTTTTGTCCTCTCTTTCTTTCTCCCTTCATTCTTCCCTTGAATGAGGTCACAAATGGAGCTCACCTGGCATAGACCTATTTTATGATTGATTTATGAAATGCCTACGATCTCAGTTATTTCTTAACATTGAAAAGTCTCTTGGGAGGATGGAAATGGCAAAACCTAAGGAAAGCAACACAAAATCGTCAGGGAAGTAAGGCCATGGAGATGATCTGGGGCTGGAGCACCTCTCCTGTGAAGAAAGGCTGAGTGTGTTGGGGTTGTTCAGCCTGGAGAAGAGAAGGCTCTGGGGAGACCTTATTACAACCTTTCAGTACTTCAAGGGGGCCTACAGAAGTGTAGTGGAGGGACAAGGGGTAATGATTTTAAACTGAAAGAGGGTAGTTTTAGCTTAGATATTAGGAAAAAATTCTTCACTCTGAGGGTGGTGAGATCTTGGAAAAGGTTGCTTAGAGAAGTTGTGGACGCCCCATCCCTGGAAGTGTTCAAGGTCAGGACTTGGGGCCTGCTTTATGGGGAGGTGTCCCTGCCCATGACCAGGGAGTTGGAACTAGAAGATCTTTAAGGTGCCTTCCAGCCCAAAACATTCTATGATTATATAAAGTATGTCTAAAACATAAGACCTAAGCTTTATCTGAGAACAAATTAGGAGTCAGTCAAAATGTTGGCAGTTTTGTTTATAGTCACAAGTGTAGCAAACCAGACATCCTGCAGGTAACATATAATTGATGGTACTTTCAGTGCTGCCACCGTACATCAGCACCCAGTGAGGCCATGCACACTACCAGCCTTGTAATTGACAAGGCCAGTTCAGCCCTGGTCCGGTTCAGAAGGCTTTGTAGCAGCTAAATCAGCCCAAGTTTAGACTTGCTTGATCCCTGTGTTCAAAGAGGGCCTCTGTTGTGCTGCTAGAGTGGCTCTGGATGCTTCTGCTGTGCCACCAAAGAAGGATGTGCAGAGCAAGCAGCTGGGAGGGAGAGGGAGCCTAGGACAGGGTGCAAAGGTCTTACAGAGGACCACAATTTGGACTCCCTCCCCAGAGATGCCTCTGGAGTATGGATGTACTTGACATCTTTGTGAAAGGAAAAGAAAATAACCTACCTGAAATAAAAGTAAACAGAAGAAAACAAGTAAAAAAAAAAAAAACAAACAACCCCACAAAACCCCCAAACAAACAAGCCAAAACAACAACAACCAAAAAAAAACCCCTAAAACAAAACAAAAAAACCCTCCAAAACAACAACAACAACAAAAGAAAAAAATTAAAAAAAAGAAAAAGAGTACTTTGGTCTCCATTTCATCCAAAACAAAGCATTTTTTCCCAGTTCTGCATTTTGTTAGAATAACTCCAGATGAGTCAGAAAAGCCTGTAGAGAGAAACAGACAAAAAAATGCTTGTCAGCTTTATGTTCCTTAGAAACAAAGATCTACAGATTTTCATACATATTTATAAAACTTTTGGAGCTTTTGGCCTTATTTCCTCTTTACCTCTCATGCAGCAGCATACATCCCTGGATAGTCCAGGTTATGGTGACACAGCAACATCAGATAAGAGATGGTGGTTAGGGACAGTTCACAGGAAGAACCAGTGAAAACATAGATTTCATAATCAACTCTACTAAGGAGCATGGTACAATTCAGGTCAGTTGGCTGAAACAGAATTAAACTTGTAGCTGATTTTTAGGGTGGATTGGGCCACCATCACCTTGGCATGCATGGAGAGCAGTCTGAAGCAGAGTGGGACAAAATGTGGTGGTTTTGTCTCACTGGCCCACCAAAGTATGGTCAGAGAGGGGGAAAACTTGTTGAGTTAGAACAGAAGGAGGAGCCTTTTTGGATATTTGGCAACACAGGAAAGGTAGGAAAACTTGCTCTGGGCAGCCCAGCCCTCTGCAGGTATTTCAATCTGAACACTTAATTTTTCTTCATGTTGTGTTATGCTATTCTTGTTAGTTTGTTAATGGAAATTGTCATTTTTTAAGTGGAAAGTAAAAATTAATGATCGAAATGAAGTGTTTTTATGGAATTAATACCCTCTTCCTTTTCTCAAGTCTTGGCTGTAACCATTTTCAGCCTGCCATTCTAATTATCAGACAATCCACAACCAATCCTTTCGTTTGTTTGTTTATTTATTTATTTATTTAAACTGTTTTTCTATCTTAGTCTAGCTCAGAATATTATAGCAAGCTCATGGATTGATGCCCAGAAGCATTGTGCAGGTTACAGTGGAGGAAATCTGTGTGTGGATTGAGCATTGAAGCTCCTGCAAGGAGACCTGCAAACACCATTGTGCACACACTGCCTTCTCCCAATGAGATCCTTATCAGGGAGAGGATTTCCATTTCTAGAGACAAATAAATTCCAATGCTTGCACAAAACATTCAATTTCTTTCCTCTCATTACCACTGAATATCTATTTCCCTGTGGTTTGTAAAAGGCTTTCTAAGTAACTCTCTAGCGTTTTATTTCTCATCAAACATTGCTTTAGGAAGAGAGGAAACCATTCCTTGAAAAGGCAAATTTCAAAGCAGGGCCTGACATTTCACTTTTCTTTTTTTTCCTCCTTTTCTTTTGGACTGCTCAGCGAAATACAATAAAAACAATCAGGGAAAGAAGCGGTTAGAACGTATTTTCAGAACTTGTAGTAGGAAAACACTGCTGAGTGCATGACAGGTAGGCATATATTTTATCAGCTTATTAATGTGTTTGAGATGAGGAAAGTAACCAGGTCTGTGTTCCTGTGCCTCCAAATTTAGATAGTGATCTCTCTGATGCCAGGTAATGAGCCATCGCAGAGCTGATGTTGGCTGCACTACACACCACAATTTTTACAGATAAAAAAAAAAAAAGCCAAGGAGAGATATTGCTCAAAAGCACAGATTTATATCCTGATAGATTTGAATCCTAATCAGGATGATCCATGTATTCATAACCTCCACTCTCAAATAACTCATTATACCTGGGCATGAAACCTCTACCCTTAACAAAGTACCTGGAGTATGGTGTCCAGCTCTGGAGCCCCCCGACACAAGAAGGATGTGGACCTGTCGGAGTGTGTCCAGAGGAGACTCACAACAATGACTAGAAGACTGGAACACTTCTCCTATGAAGACAGGCTGAGAGAGTTGTGTTGTTCAGCCTGGAGAAGAGGAGGTGTCAGGGAGACCTTATAGTGACCTTCTAGTACCTGAAAGGGGCCTATAAGAAAGCAGGAAGTGTCTATTCACGAGGGTTTGTAGTGACAGGACAAGGGGAGTCACAATCCAGTATTCAGGTATGTGGCCATTTTTTATGATCTTGCCAGGACAGAACAAAGCTAACACGCTGTCAGGTGCACAAATAGGCACTGGGGCTGGTGTGCGGTCTTACGAGAGATGGGGCAGAACCCCCTTGCTTTCTAACGCTCCTCACCGCAGTGGGAGGCTGGGTGAGGCTGGGTTCTGCCTTCCCTCCCCTGGTATAAGCTGCACAGCAGCTGCACCCCTTTGTTGTCCTGCAGGACCTGTGGAAAGGTTTAAAGGTGATCCCAAAGGGTGAAATGAAGAAGTGCTGCTTCTTCTTCACAGTGTCCCAGATTTTTATACAGTTCTTGCCCACTGCACCCCTGCTTTCCTCCCTGTACAGGTCAGAAATTCCTCCTATCTTCTCCGTGCTCCTCCAAAGAGGAGAGGGGGGGATATGGTGCCGGGTCTATGTCCTGCAGATAGTTGCAGAAGAGGAGGTAGAGACATCTGGTGCCCCAGGATTAATTCATTGCAGGGGAGGTTCGGTCCTAGGAGGCGGCTTGAGCCTGGCCCTCTTCATCTTTGCCTGCTAAGTCAGTGGTTTTCAAGGCCTGGTTATCCCGGGACATTCTGCTCCCAGTGCCAGCTGTAGAACTCCTTTGTTTCCAATCTCATCGTGTCCCACCCTAAACTCCCCGGTTCTCAGGTCAGGTGTGGGGAGTAAAATGGTTTGGTGGGTTGCTGAGACATCGCTTTAGTCCATCCACAAACCTTCTTTAACTCTTAGATGTCTCAAGACAGACAACAGATATCCTGAGTGCCTAAGTACATCACTTATCTGTTGGATTGTTTGAGACAAGCACTAGACATCCTGAATGTCACAAGGGTAATGGCTTTAAGCTAGAAAAGGGTAGATTTAAGTTAGACATTAGGAAAAAGTTCTTTAATATAAGGGTGATAGATCACTGGAATAGGTTGCACAGAGAGATGGTAGAGGTGGTGGAGGCCCCATCCCTGGAGACATTCAAGGCCAGGCTTGATGAGGCTCTGAGCAGCCTGACATAGTTGGAGATGTCCCTGCTTATTGCAGGGGGGTTGGACTAGATGACCTTTAGAGGTGCCTTTCAACCCAATACATTCTATTCTACGAAAGCCACAACCAGCTCAGCAGCAGGAGTGGCGGTGGTCCTGTTACCCATTACCACTTCCTCATTCCCAGGTCAAATCCACAGTGTCCCAGTGGGGAGGGCTTGAGCAGTGCCCACCATAGAGTCACACCCCTCCACTCCCCCCTTACAGAAGGACTAGGTCCTATGTTACAAGGGAAATAATGTATGATGCAGATTCTTATGCAATTTGGCTGGTTTAAACCATTCTGCTCACCAGAAAGAAAGATCTTGAAATGCTCCCAAGCCATTCAGTATCCCTGCAAAACTGTGTGAATATCTTGTCCCTGCATTTTTAACTAGGACAAATTATAAAGACAAACACCTGTGTGTTCACTGAGAACTTGATACCTATGAAGTTTTGCATGTAGGTGTGCTAGATCAGCTTCTGACACGTGAATCTTGGCCATTAAAATAATGGGTCTCCTATTTGGTAACTCACAGCTATAGTTATCTTAACTTTCATGCCATCTTAACAGTGTTGAAGCAGAATTTACTGTGTGCCAGACCATCACACACCAGAATATCACAGTATGTTGTATAGCTCATGTGGGCATGCAGGGCTGAAAGAACATTAAAGAAAAGCATATTTTTTTTTAAATTGTGGCTTAACTAAAATGGAAGAATTATTTTCCTAAAGGAGAAAACAAGCAAAACAAACCTAGCTGTTTGTATTGATCTCAAACAATTAATGTTGTCACTCTGAAACACACACAACCTTCTCATATTCTCTGTGTGTTTCAGAAAGATGTCTAATGGAAAACATTTGTGCATTGAAGATCTCAAAAACTGTGTTATTAGTAAGGAATTACACCGTGACAGTTGTAACATTATTTGTGTTAGCTCTATTAATTATATTACTCTTTATATTACCTTTTCAGAACATGTGATGCACAGTTATTCTGCACACCTTTCCCTAAGAATTATAAATCATTCCTTTGCCTACCAGCATGTATCTTCTAAATTATCTGTCTGAAATAGGTAAGAAAGATGAATATAACCTCCCTTATTTAGGTTTCCTGATTATTTCATACTATTTAAAATGCTTTTCCTTTGCATTTTCTTTATTTATCTCCCTACATCATCTCCCATCCATCTATGGTGCCAACTGACAGTGAAGCCACCTGTCCCTTAGATTAAAGAGAAGCATGGCAACAAGTTATGGGTAAGATTAGCAAGTATAACTCCAATATGGCATCACAGCACGCATGTCTCTGTCTTAATGTAGGCTCTGGATGATGTCCAATTCATATGAGGTCAACCTCTGTGCCATCCAAACAGTGTTGTGTGAGATCCTTTGTGTTATTTGGAAACAAATAAGGTATAGGATACACAGTGCTGCAGAACAGCAGCCTTCCCCAGTAATACACTTAAGGTCTCATAGTGAGGATGAAGGATTTGAACCTGTAAGTGCTGAGATGTGACAGGTTGTCTTCAGTACCATGCATATTTACATGGGCATTTTACATCAAGTTTTAGCACTCAATTTTCTAGGAAGTAATCCCAAAATAGCTCTTTCCTTTTCACTTCCTTCAACTTCCTTTCTTTTTTTATGCGACTGTCTCTACCTGTTTCTTCAATTCCTAAAAATATGCAGAATTTTAATAATTCAGTTCAGCCCATCTTTCTGTTTTAAGCACATCTTCTGTTCTTTCTCCCCCCCCCACCACCAAATGCCCTCATCATTCTGCTTTCTTTCAACAATTTCTCACATTCTGGTATTTTCCCATGCACACCTATATTTATTCCTATCACCCAGCTTATCTCAGATATTTTTGACTTTTTATTTCTCTGTGGTTTTCAATGTCTTTTTCAGTCTTTTTCACTTCAGAAGTGAAGGTATCTGACAACATCTGTAAACATCATTTTGTTCAACCTTCTCAGAGAGCCAGTTTCTCAGGGAGATTAATATTTGTGGTGTACCCTACTTACTAATACTAACTGCAGGTGTTATGCATAAAAATCACAATTTTCATTGCAAAAATGAATCTCAGTTCCTTGTATAATTTTTTTTTTTTTTTTTTCTCTTCTCTGCAGGGTTGCTAAAACTTTATGGTTTGTAAGTATGCATTGTCTGAATAAGTGGTAACTGTTTAAATATCATATTTCCTTTCTACCTATAGTACCTCTTTCACCTCTGTAGACTTTTATGTGCTGATAATCAAGTTTTCACATGCATGTGTTGCCCCATAGAGTAGTCATCTCAACAAGTTTAGAGTGACAGGATTATTGCAGTATCTCCCCCATGCCCCAAGCTTCATTATTAAACTTTTCTCTTACTTCCAACACATAAAATAAATACAAGACTGGCTTATCCAGTCATACAATATTATACTCCTGATTCTGACTTTTTTCCTTTGCCTTGGTGAGAATTATTTCTTTTCCTGACTGCAGCTGTGCAGCCCCATGTAATGCATCGCTGTGCTTCAGTAAGTCTGCTTTGACTGTAAATGTGAACAGAACCCAGCTCAGAATTATTGCTCTGCATGACTTTTCTCCTATCCTCTTTTATATATCCCTTCTATAGATCCTTTGCTTTTCTACTTCAAATCCTACTGGTCCTTCATCAGCTGTCCTGAACATCCATTATTCTCTCCCCATTTCAGGATATTTTGTCTGAAGACAGGCTGCTGTCTCTCCTGCAGTTCAGAAAGAAGCCACACAAACCCAAATGAAAAATGTATAGCTTGCATCAACATTATCTGCTTTTATGGCTACCAAGGGTATAGGATGTCATGCCAGTATCCATAGAGATGTATTTCTGTCAGTCCTGGACTAGATGGAATATGTAGGCTTGACAAGACAGGGAGGCTACATCCCTGGATGTACAGACTGAGATAGGTACACAGGCTCAGGTTCCCTCCACATATAACTTAGTTTAAAACTAAACTAGGTCTAAAGGCCTTTTTGTCCAGTAAATTGGAGTAACTTTCCTCCAGGTCACATCCCAAGATGTGGGATGATAGAAGTTCCTGAGATACATGAAATCTGCTCTCTATTGGAAATATTTTAACCCCATTGCTTCAGGCAGCACATTTAGATGTTGATTTTTAGACATCTGAACTTAGGTGTATCTTGGAAGAGTGGCTAACTTTAAACAGGTAACCTTCCAAATAATAGATCACTCCAACATATGCATATATTTAAGGTACTGCTACTTTATTTTCTTCTGTTACTGAATAATTATGTATTTTGGACAGCACAGGGGCACTTTTTGTTGTCATGTCTGAGCCAACTCAGATGCTGGTATGCAGTTTTATCTTCAGTGATACAGAGAAGGAAAAGAGTTGAGAGCAAGCTCTCCCCTCCCAGCTCTGTCCCTTTCTTCTTTCTACAAAGAAAGATGACCTCAGACTAAAACAAGCTGTGCAGATCAGTTACCCAGGTAGGCTTTTGCAACCTGGACTCCTGTGTGCTTAGAAGGAGATTTCCAAGGCAACAATCATAGAATGTTTTTTGTTGGAAGGGACTTTAAAGACCATCTTGGTCCAAATTCCCTATCATGGGCAGAGACACCTCCCACTAGACCAGGTTGCTCAAAGCCCCATCCAACCTGACTTGAACACTTCCAGGGATGGACCATCCACAACTTCCCTGGGCAAACCTGTGCCAGTGTCTCACCACCCTCAAAATGAAGAACTTGTTCCTAATTTCTAAGCTTAGTCTACCCCCTTACATTTTAAAGCCATTGTCTCTCATCCTATCACTACATCCTTTGTAAAAAGTCCCTCCCCAGCTTTCTTGTAGACCCCCTTCAGATACTGGAAGGCTTCAATAAGGTCTCCCTGGAGACCTTATAATGCCATAATCCTCTGCCTCTCTCCTCCTGACCAAGCCCATCTTCTTCACTGTTCCACTCACTCAGTCATTTTATCCACTGGGGATTTGGAAAACAAAACAGGTGGCTGCAAAGATCTTTTTTTTTTCTTTAATTGAATGGCTGTTCATATGCTCCTCTATCACACAGGATTCACATTAAAATCAATAACATAAAAAAGTAAATTGCCCTAATTTGAGTCTTGCCATTGAGACAAGTGGCAATTTGTTTAAATCTTTTTACTCCTAACACTTGAACAAGCAATACACAGTTTTTACACGATGAGAAAAGTTTACTCCAGAGGTACAGATATACAGAAATATGTATTACTATAATATATATTGTAATTATCAGATTTTCCAATAGTTCTCCAGTCATTTTAGTATCAGAATATACTGTCAGAAATAGTGTAATGTGGAAGTAATCAATGTTAAAATTGAAATATTTGTCTTGAAGAAGAAATGTCAAAAACCTGTAGGCATCTGAGCTTTTATGTTCAAGTTCTGGTCAGTGATTAGGGCTGGTCATATTTACAAAATATTTTAAAGGTATTTTAAATTTTAAGAAATGCCCTTATTTTCCCACATACAGACATTGCACCATCAAAACTGTTCCTGGCAGTGAAAATCTTAGTAATGAGTTAGGAAAATTACTCTTTGACACTCTCATTTCCTATTTGCTTGCAGAGAATAATTTATTGAGTGTTGTCTGAGTCAGTTCACATTATAAGGAAACTCCAGGCAGTGGTGATAAATTTCCTGTCTGCCTATCTCTGAAACAATGAGGAGGTGCTGAAAATGTAGCCAGTTTGTCTGAAGTTTTACTTCACAATTTAGTGTCAGATTGCCACTCAGATTCCCTGCCTGCTTACCCTCCTCTGTAGTAACCTGACCTCTAAGCAGACTTCATTCTAAAAACCAAAGGTGTTGGCATAGTATATGAAAATCTAAAAGACAACTGAAAGCTGAATGGTTTCAATAATTGGAAGGTGTCAACCAGTGCTACAGCTCTTCAAAAAACCAGCACCTGAGCCAAAGACTGTCAGAGTTGTTTTTAAATTTTTAATTTTTTTTTTTTTAAATTAAATTTTTGATGTTTAGTGAAGTATTTCACGGGTTAGAAATATCTTTGAATGTCATTCACTGACAGTAGATCTTAGGAAGACACAAAATTTTGTCATCTTTGAAAGTCAAATGCTCACTTTTCCTGAAGTCAATAAGATAGTTTCACATACCTATGGCCTACCTGATCTATATCAGCTAGTCATCTCCACATGTACTGGATTTAAGAGAGATAACCACTGTTTCTTGCTCAAAGGATGTTTTCAAACATATAGAAAAGAAGTGTGTGGTCCTTCTTCTATGAGTGTACAAACATTTCTGTTGCTGATATTAAGCTGCTATTAAATTTTGTTTTTCACTTATTCTGTTCTGTCTGGGTTTCTTTTCCATTACGTGAGAGAGCAATTTTGTTTTATTTTGGGATGTTCTTCATTTTCAGTTCACCTTTCCCTCCACCTGTGCATTTATGCCACAGGTTTGCATTCTCCAAGCTCTTGAGACCTTTAGATTGATAGTTATAGATGGTGTAGACATAGCAAGAATGAAAAACAGGGACAGATGCCATAATCCTGGAGTTTGCCTTTCACACTTGTGTCACGTGAAGTGTTGTCTTGCAGACATTGTGCTTTTCTGTCTTGGATTCTCTGAGTTTCTGTACCATTCAGGAATGCTTGAAGACTTTAGCAATGGGGAAGCCACATACTTGTCATTGTTCTTGCTCTGAGAAAGTGACCTTCCAGGATTCACATTCAAATATGTCATTTGCCTCAGTGTATGGAGGTTACAGTTTTAGATGCCCTTCCCTTATGCTGTCCTCTTCTCTTTTCTCTGTCAATTGCTGATCACCTTAATTTAGCTTTTCTATTTAAATCAATTTTAGATCTTTTATTACAAACTGAGGTAAGCATAAAAAGATTCATGAAAAGCAAAACTAAAGAAACTACCCCATAAATCCATGCATCTAGTCCCCTTTTCCTGTAGGATCAATGATATGTGTTTTAATAAAATACACTATATTTGCTACATATCCTGAGCATCTCCAGTCAGATAAGTACACTGCAGAATTAAAGATGTAATGCCATTAGAGATGTAATGCCATTCTTTCCTTCTCTTATTCACAAAAGCATCAGTGAATATGGGGTGTAAACTTAAATTGCCACTTTTTCAGCACTTCTCTGGTTATGTCCCAACCCTAGAACTTAAGCACTGTGTGCATTGCATTTGTGAACTTTAAAAAAACCTCTGAGCTTGTCCTCTCACCAGTCTAAGGAACTGCTAGAAGTGGTCAACTGCACAACACAGTAAAACAGACCTCATTAAAATGCAGGAGGTGTATTGAGGTTCCTAATTCTATTAGGGCATGGACAATGAGTGCATTTGTGTTGGTCAGTTTCCCACTTTGAGATCAAATAAATCAATGAATGGAAATCTGGGTGGCAGCAGAAAGAGGTACTACAGCTGATGAAGATGCAGGCAGACAAATGCCAGGCCAGAAAATCACAAAATCCAACCCTTTCCCTGTTTTCCCATGAGCTCCCACTAGTTTGGAGTCTATACACTTTTTGGAATGGTTTTTGCCATTCCCTAACCCTTTCAATCAATACCATGATGCAGAGGCTCACGTGCTATGTTTATCTCTGTGTATGACTCTTGCAAAACATGCCTTATGTGGGGAGTAGATGAACAAATCCCAGTGCATTTGCTCTGACTTTTTCTGTATTAATATACCTCTCTGCCCCCAGAGCTGCCGTTTACAATGATTACCAGATTGAATAACACAGTCTATTGTCTTGTCCAGTGCCACCACGGGATTTTCCCCATTGATTTGACTAACCTATCATACTGCTATTAAATTAAACCAAAAATCCCTTTTAGATAATAATGCAACCTGAGTTTCAGGCCTTTAGCCATTGTGCCATCCATCTGTTGTTTGTAAGAAACCACTTTCCCTGAAGACAGGTGGTGTGTTGAGGCTGAATCTACCACCTGTCACTTTGGTCAGGAAAAACCTCCTTTCACTCCATGTTATGAATCAATACTATGGGGACACAGAAAGCTCTACAGAAAGACTAAGGATTATGTGATTATCTGGCTTTCTGAGGACTAATCTTCATAGGTAAGGAGTGGGATATCAGGGTGCATTCAGCAGAGGAGATGGAATATTAGTAATTTTTAAAAATTCTGGTTGCCTCCAAATGTGTGAGACACATGGTCATCCTACAGTACTGAACATGAAGTGATGTCTTCTTGACTACTCCTACCATGCTTGCTGTTACTGTCAGTGCTTGCTGGGAGTGTTTCACAATTTCTGCACTGGTCTACCTATGAAAATGCAATCCAACATATGAAAGTGTTTTAGCAAATTCTTCATGGAGACCATGATGTTTTGACATGAAGAGACATCACAGACAGTTAGCAGTTACCTGGAATAAGGCTGTTCTTGAGAGAACTTGCCAGTATTTAATGAGACTTCTGTAGGGTCTTAGCCATGAGTCCTCCAAGGCTGATTGCTCACTAAGTCTTTGCATGAGTTGGATTCATGGAGAGGAGTAGCTTTGAATTAGGGACTTTATCACTGAAATGAAACTGAATTTTGAATCTGTGATGACTTGCTAAATCTTTGTCCATTGTTCATTAAAATGATGTCAAAACTGGGTCTGCCTCACCTTTGTCAACCTATTTCCTTAATTTTTTTTGGATGGGTAAACACAGAAAATAGAAGGACACTGAACACTTTTAAAATTGCTATATTTACTAAAATGGTAGATTTTTGATGGTAAAAGTGATATAAAATTCAATGAATCACATCTGAGTTACTATCATCTAAATGTTGTTCCAGTTCATTCAGAATCAATGGATAAATTTGCATCTTGGTAAAAAAGAACTGAATTAAAAATTATTTAGCATCTTATCAGTAAGATATCTGTCTGATTTAGTAAGATGTGGGACACAGAGAGAGGTCATCATTTCTTTACATAACATCTCATAACATCTTAGCTGCTTCACCAGTCCACATTAACTTCCTCATTAAAACTACCAAAAAAGGAGAAATACACCCAACGGAAGATTTACTTTTCTCTTCCTGTTGTTTGTAATTTGAGAAAAGGTACTGGATTAGTCAGATTATCAGAGTGATTTCTTAATGTGAAAAGCCTATTTTATTAATTCATTTACTGTAAGACCTAGATTAATAAGTTTTAGCCTTCTAAACCAGCTAACTTAAAAATCTACATCTGATGTGAAAAGAACTCTTAGGTGAGCTGAGTTGCTCTCTAGAAGTCTATTTTCTATGAAAAGAGTTCAGGGCTCCTGACACCAGGCCCTTGTGAAGTAGTTAAAATGATGTGGTCTGAGTCTGGAGATGCAGGAAACCTAGATATATCAATGCTGACAAAGACTTACCATCAAGATATAAAATGAAAATGTAAAGATAATATCCTAAATGCTGTGTTCTTCAAATCACCAAACTATCCAGGCTAGCTTTGTTGGGACTGTGTGCTGCCTTTTGCCTTCCAGCTCTGCCTTGGTATGCCCAGCAAGAAACCTCACCTTCCCAGAAGAACGTACAGGGTTTGTCCTACAAGGGTAAAATTGTCCCATCACAGCCAATATTCAGTCTTGGTTAAGAGTTTACATGTCCCATGGTGGTACCAACCCACGCAAAACCACTTATGGGGCTGGACACAAAATAAAGGATTGTAATAAGTTATTATTGCAGCTGTTCCAATATTCTGGGGGTAGCACCGCAGCATTGTGCAAGTAGTTATACTGAGCAGAATAATCCATCACATTTGAGTGTATTTGATGCAGACAATAATGAGATTTTATGACTTCTATTTAAATTAGTGGTTACAAAGCAGTTACCAGAAAGCCACATTAAAAAAATACAAGTAATCAAATCTCTGACAGAATAAAATGTTAAATTGATGTCGAAAAGGAAGTTAATGTCCAAATGAAGAGTGTGGGAAAATGTTTCTGTTTATATGTGACTGGTATATATTTATTTTAGTGCAATTCAGTACAATACTGAAGTTAGAAGCCTTTCCTTGTACTGATCAGAATATGTTGAATTTTCATCCAATTTCACCTGACAAACCCGGGTGCAGGTAATTGAGTATTATACTATGCGAAAGGGCAAGCTATGCCATCCCCTTTTGTACACTGCCCTCATTCAAGCCTGAATAAAAGAACTGGTACAAGTAGAGGAAAGACAATAAAAAAATTCAGGTTTTCATACTGAATTTTGTGTTTATTTTATTCCAGTGTGTAGTAGGATTGGAAAAACACTCTAGAAAATACAGTAAAAATAATTGACCTAGTAATATGCTGTGGCATCTACTATTGAAACTTTCATAGGAGCTGGTTAGACACAATCATACTTTTCTGTAGAGCATAAAATGTGTGTGTGCATTCTGCTGTAGAGAAACCTATTTTAAGGATGACTTCTTGTAAAGAGAAAGAAATACACTTGATCTCTTATTTTTCCCTTTCACAGTATATAAGAAATTTCAGTTGGAAGAATTTTAAATTAAACTGTTTCTTTTGGGGTTTTATTTGGCCTATAGATTCAAAATCCATGTCTTAGCCACCCTTGTGTTAGAAGGCAATGGAAAATTCATAGCACTGTCTTATCAGGAGCTCATGTGGTGCTTGACTATTTTATAGAAAAAAATACTACTACATTTACAACTTTTTTGTTGTGGTTCTTCTTTCTCCTCCCTCCCCCCCCC
>JANHGN010022834.1:0-27306 GCA_024605025.1 Megaceryle maxima | reverse complement strand
GACCAACGAGGGACCCCATCCCAGATACGTCATGTTCAGTATAAAGCTGAGGGGTCAGGAGGGTCCAGCCTCTTCAATGGCCGGTGTCCCAGGAGGACTCTGTCTGTTCTGCCTTCGATCCCAGTTTGTGTGTTCCTGAAGCCAGGTTCAGAACCCAGCTCCTGATTCTGGTTCCCATCTGCTGCTGAGTCCAGTCTGGGACTTCAGTGCCTGCCCACAGATCAGTGGTGATGCTGACAGTTAATTGCCATCAGGGGAGCCGGGTTCACTATTGGGTTTGTGTGTATTTGTGTATATTACTTTTTATTGTTATTATTTCCTTTAAAGCTGTTTTAATTTTGTTTTCCAATTCAGAAGTCTCTCTCCCTTATTCCCTTTTGGGAAGGGAGAAGGGTTGGTAAAGAACATCTGTCATTTGTCAAGAGGATGACCCAGCCCTTAACCTTCACAGCCTATGAAGTCATAGGCTCTCCCAGGGACTGAGAGAGGATGGCTCAGAGAGTCACCAACCTGTGGGCCACCTCAGAAAGGGCTGCATTTTGTAGCAGAACGCTGGCAGATTCAATCAATAGGCCTGGATCCCTGTTGCAACGAAATACTAGCAACAGAAAGCCCCAGCTGCTTCTGCACAAACTCTGGTGCCCGTGGTCACCTAATGCATTTCCAAGGCACCATCAACCTGATGTATTTCCAAGTTTGATGTCTTTACTTATCTTTCATTAGCAAGCTGCTGAAAATCATATAGCATGACAGTGGCTAATTACTGGGGGCCAAGGGGCTTTTTTGGTTCCTTCTCTATCATTTCTTATTACATGACTTCAGTAGTTTCTAGATCACAACTCAATAAATAGGTTGGCAATTTATCCCTCGTTTCTCTCCTCTTTGCCAGTATTAACCTCTACCATTAATCAGTGGTTTTCAACCAACTTCTTGATTTTGATACTGTGATTAACACAATATATAAATGCTTTAAAGTGTACCTGTTTAACTGAGACATCTCTTTCACCCGGAATAAAGTGTCTTTTTCAGCTCACTGCATCCAGTGTTCCTCCAGAACAGTTACCCTGTGTGAAAGCAAAATAAAGCATCAGCCTTTACAGCCAAAGTTTCAAGAGCTGGCTGAGCAGCGCTGCTTGGATCAGGCCAGGTGCCCAAAAGGTCAGAGCAATGCCTTGAACATATTAATACAAACTAAAGGGATTTGAGAACATCTAGACGGTTTTTATTTTCGTGAATGCTCTAGTGCTGTGTGAATCCTACACCAAAAGTGCACTTGTGAAAGCAGACTAAGACTGCTTCGTGTTTGATTATTTTTCCAAATAGAAAAATTTCCTAAATACATAAAACGTGTTGTTATTGCCATGGTACTTCTCTTCATAGAGCTTCCTGATTTCTGCCCCCACAACTTGAAAACTCTCAAGGAATGTGGAGCCAGTGACACATATATTTGTGGATAGGAAGAGTGCTTTTCTGCTGGAGTGTGCAGTGCCACTCAAGATTTAGAAGTTTTAGTAAAGTGGGTGGTGGCTTCAGCAAGTTCCTGGTGAGGATCAGAATCCTGCTCAGCCATTTCTCTTGGTAAAGTGAAATTTTAGCAACGCAGAGAAGGGAGAAGGATTTAGACTTGTATTTCTTTGAGTACAGCTTCTTTCTGTCTTTGTGAGACTCCTTTTGATTTAGTTCCCTCCTCACACTTTTAGGATGAGAAGACAGCAGCCTAATTTCTTCAGACAGAGAAAATGATAAATGTTGGTAGCTACTAACTGTAAAGACTTAGGAGAAATTTAGAAACTGCTGGCCGCTCTTAGATGGTGGGTGGTAGTTTTGGGGCTCTTTAGCCACCTGCAGCTCTCAAGCTGTTTGAGTGCAACTTGTTATGCTGGGGCTGCATCTGTGAGCATAGGGAGGCTGTGGTAACATGGGGTCGACTGGTTAATATGAATTTCTAGCAGCAGGAGATCCAGAAGAGACTGCTCAAGCCAACGTCGATGGCTTGCAAAGGAGCAACGGGTTGCCCTGGGAACCTACTGCCATCTCATGCCCACAGTCCTTTGAGACTTTGAAGTATGTGGACTCTTTGAAGTACTGTAGGGTTAGGAAGCTCAGTAGATGTTATTTCACTTGTATTTTTATTTTATGGTCCTTTTTAAGCCTCTTAGAGGTAATTTAAGAGGGAGAAAGAGGATGACTCATAACCCAGTTTCCAGAAACCTTAGCAACATGACATGGTCAGAACCATAGATATGACAAGAACAGTGGAAAAAAAACCCCAATGGTTATGATATCCCTAAAGACAATTGATCTTTACTGAGGAATTGTAGCATTAAAGAGTAAAAAAATTGCATTATTGACATAAGTACAGGGAAAAATACAGTAAAGAAGCAATATCTGAAAGCAATATAAGCAATTTCCTCAGAACCTGGATCTTCTAGAACGATTTTACTCACTGAGCTATTGCAGTGATCTATAAACAGATGAGAATACTCTTATAGCAGATAAGAAAGGTGTACAAGATAAAGCCAAAATCCCTTGGCAAGTCCTGTGACATACTTGAGTACGCTCCTCAGGGGCGCACAAGGTCTCAGTGAGACGACACTGATATCCAAGGTCAGAAATTGTGAACACAAGTCACAACAGGGAATAAAGAAATCTCCCCTCGTGAAGCACTTTAATGAGATACAACTTTCTGTCACACCTTTAGAGTTTACAGAGTGTCCCGAAAGCACCCAGAGAGGGGGAGGCAGGAGCAGCTTATTAAGACGGCAAGAAGCTCAGAGGATTTAAAACTTCAATGCGTCACTACCAAGCAGCACAAATCAATAACAGGTTATATGTATTTGCATAAAACTGGGAGAAGAAATCTGTTCCTCTGAGCTGATTACCTCTGCCTGATGACAGACAGTTCTGTGAAAGCCCCACTAAAGGCAGAGCGGGGTTGGTGGCTGCGGTGAGCAGTGCAGGGTGAGGTGGCAGAGACTTTTGGCTCGTCTCGGCTATTTCACGGGAGCCGTCTGCTGTCATGAACGTATTTGGTGAGATGCTCTCTGTGCACTGCTGCCTTTCTCACACGGTGTGCTCCTTTTGGTGCACTCAGGGCAACAGCATCACTCTTACTTGTTTGGACAAGGCTGTGGAGACAAACCTGGTTTGTGCCCGTGCTTTGTGATTTGTGAATGGTCAGTGTCATCACTTTAGTTCCGGTATTGCCAATAAACACGGGCACTGCTGTGCAAGGGACACGTATATACAAGGTCAGCTTGTGTCCCCAAGACCTTACATTGTTACTGTACCTGGAGTCAACACGGTACTTAGGCATTTTGCAAGAAAACCCTCTTTGGAAAATGCTGTTTTACTGATTCTTTGGTGAGGTTGATTTGTTGGGAGGTACTACAGTAGACAGTAAATGAATCTACTCCCTCATTGCAGGCATGAGGGGGATTGACTAAATATGCCCAAGTTGCCAGTTTCCCTGCCTTCATTTTGAAGCAGTTATCCCTTGAATATTTGCTTGAATCTCTGTAGAGCTATTTTAATCTGGTAAAAACTGGTGACAAACTTTCACTAAGTTTCTCAATGAGGCTTTGATAAGCAGAGATGAACTCACTGCTAGAAATGATCTTTGGAAAATAAATTGTATTTCTAATTCTTGATCTCTTATCTTTATACATTGCAAATTATTTTTTTAAAAAGGGAAAATGGCATAAAACTAAATGTATTGACAATATTTCTAGTTTTGTCAGTCAGTAGTAGAGAGGGAACTGTGATTTACCTAAGTAAAAACAGATCCAGCAATTTCAATACAACAGAAAGCATTATACGCACAAAACTAACCACAAGCATTTGAAACCTCTGGCTCATATGTTCTTTGCTTAATATATATATATATATATACTTCACACAAGAAAGGGAACAAAGGTGAGAAGTGTAACATTTATCCTAAGGGTCCTGAGCTGTTGAACTTAGCTGGTGTAGTTAAAGAGAGGTGAAATATGGATACACTGTCAGTAATTCAAGAATGAGCAAAAATTGCTGTGATTTCTTCTGGTTTGAGTGACACAGAGAAGAAACTTTGATATTTTGAAAACATTTAGAAACCCTATCTGAAAAAAGTGTCCATTTGGAACTGGCCTAACAACCTGCTATCTCATATTGCTGGAGCTGAACAGTGGGCACTTATACCATGGTGACTGGTCTTTACTGGTCTGTGGATCCTCACAATTTTCAAGCAGAGACTGAGACTCCTCAATCCTAACCAGAAACCTACCAACAGTAAAAACTATGTTTCTAAAATAATCCTTCCTGAACTGCAAATAGCCCACAGATGACTAAGGGTCCACTGGTTGAAAACCACTGCTTTAGGAAATGGTATTTGCTTCGTTCTGTATTAACTGGCAATTTATGCTTAAATAAAACTCATCAGGTTTGCAACTTATATAGCCTTCTGTATTCCTAATGTCATCTGTGTAACCTAAATTCCCTGGGAATACCTATCTAAGCTGTCATCTGCTGCCTATTGTTTATATAAGGTAGCCTGTGTATGTAAAACAGCTCTGGCATTATCTTATTTGTTCTCCTCTATCTTCCGACATGCTTACTGCAATTAGTACAGAATAATGCAATTATTACACTATTATTATAATCACATGAGGAGGTAGCTGACAAATACTTCAAAAATGGCTCAGATCTTTCTTCTTCTAATTGCTACAGTAAGTTTGTGCATATCATTGACTGCATTGCATCTGGAATCCTGGTGTGACACCGACTGAATTATACCCTTGCTGTGCTATGCAGGCAGTTAACCAAACCTATCTTTCTTACTCCAGTACAATCCAACACCAACAGCTTCACCAGCCAGTTGCTAGGGGGTTTACTGGGGGGAGGGGGGGGGGTGTTGGTTCATAACTCAACATAGGACACCAAACATACAATGAGCTTCACGTGGAAGGTGTTGTGGGAAATTTAAATATACAAAAGAGAATTTTTTTTTTTTTATTGTGGCATCTCAGGAATGCAAAGTCCCTTTATGTTGGAATTACAATACTCAATTTAGTAGCCAGTGACTGATGTCGGTATGTTCTGGAGTTTAATAGGGTCACATAGGTGGTAAGAACTCTTTACAGTGATTCTTTTGAGGAGATAACCTTTTACTTATGTTAATAAATAGATAAGATGAAATTAAACTGGTTACAGAAAATGGTTAGATAAAAATAGCCTGGTTCCTTTATGCCTGCTGACTGGACAACATAGTGTTTCAACTTTTATCTGTGTTAAGTAGGTATTCTCTGGCTGACATGTATGTAATGCCTACATAAAGTCTATAAAAATAGAAGCTAAAACTGGTGCATTAATAAGCTTGTAGAATATCAGGTGAAAGAAAGAAGAATTAAAGTGTAGAGAGAGACTGTCTTGGCTGGTCACCACGTTGAAGTGAGCAATATTATTATGGTTTGCTGACAATACTAATAACTGAAGACATCAATCCATGGGCATGGCTGTTCTTAGCAGAAGACAGAGAAAATAAACTGGTTTGCTTGCAATATTCACTACACTGAAGTATGCCCTTAGCAGAGCCAAACAAATGTCAATGTGCTGCTGAGCTCCTCAAAATCCCCAAGTTATTCAGGAAGTCTTTGAAAATGTGGATCAAAATTGCAATATAACTGCTTTCTCCAAATTCTACACCTCTGGAAATCTGTTCCTTCTTAAATTCCGATGATGTTAGGTCTGTTAAATGGGAATGTACCTGTGACTTGTGAGTCACTGTGTGCAAGGACCCTCAGAGTTAAAAAACCACCCATTTAATCTACCTGGATTTTCAAGCACAGATTCCAGACCTCAAGGACTTGTGCTCTAACCTTGGGTTCTTGCCATTCTTTTTAGCTCAGCTTTGTGCCTTGAGCTATTACAATAATGAACTTTCTTTGCTGGAAGCAACTGCATATTATAAATCAATATAAAAATCCAAATAATAGCTGCATGTATTTGATGCAGTATTTATTAGGCAGGGAAGAAAAATAGATGAAGTAAAGCTTTTGCCTTATCTCATATGAAGGGGATAAAAAAACCCAACCAACCAAACAAAAAAAACCAACTTCAGTACTATCCTCAAGAAATTAAGTTCCAAAAGTCAGGAACTGGTGCATTAGGTTCTGAGCCAGTTAAATGCTGCATATTATTTTAGCAAACATTCCTGCTGGCAGTTGTTAACCTCGAGCAATAGAAATACATGTTTGCAGAGGAGTAAAGAGCAACTAGGGAATCTGTTTATTCACTCCCATAAGAGCTTTTTCTTAATTGATATGCAGAGTTACTATTTCAGAAATAATTAAAAGCCAAGCTGATTTTAAGTGGCACCTTTGCTGCTTGAGTTTAATTTCTGAAAAACCACATTAACAGCATACAAACTATTACTTTGTTTATAAATGATATGCAAAATTAGTGGTACTGTGAGTATAAAAATATCCTTGACTTGTAGAATTTTAAGAGACTAAAGGACCTTTACGAGCTCTTCTCTTCAGGGAAACATTTTTAAAGTTCAGTAGCTGACAAATAGGGTGGGAATATTCAGCTCAGACCCAACCAGACAGAAAACAGACTGGGTTGTAATTTTATGACTCAGTAGAAGAAGTGCTCCTCCAGTGTGGTAGGGGATTCAGCCCAACATGTCCTTCAATGAAGCCTGGGTATTTTGTAATGACTTCCTATGAGTCTTTTTGACCTTGACCGTCTCTCTCTGTTGCTCTTAGGAAGAGATGCTTCATGATACTGCACTTGTCAGAGTATTTTTCTGTTTCTGGAAAGAATTTGTTTCTCCTGTCAGGCCCAGCACAGTGTCTTTCTCAAAGAGCCTCTTCTGGGTGGCATTCTGGGAGCATCACCTCAGCATTGGCTGCTGCCCTGAAGGCAGCATTGCATTCTATTCCCAGACTAGACAGCATTATAACGAGATGTGCAGACAAGACATTTTGATTGCTATATTCTGGGCCTTTTGACATTTGTGACAAGACCCAGAAAAAAAGGATAAAGGTGCAGCAGAAGGAATTGGCTGAGGAGAAGTGAAGATAACGATCCAGGAGTGCAGAACTGAGTCAGGGAGTGCACAGAGGTGTAATACCATAGCAGAAATGCAGCACTGAGAGCCTTCTCTCATGAGGTGTTTTGGGAAAAGAATCGGAAAAACCACCAGAAGAAATGAACTTGAAGAGCTAAAGGTACTAAAAGCAGGTGTGCCTAAGCTATGGAGAAGTTAGATTTCAAGAGTTCTGAAATGGGGGGCTCTTTCTACAGTCAGAAAACAGAAAATGAAAGTGTAAGTAAGAAACAGGGGGGAAAGCAGAATAATCCTCCCTGGGTCTAAAATTGCTGGGAAGATCAATGAGAAAAGAGGAAAATTGACTTGCTTTAATTAATATTATCATCTTTTTCTGCCTGTCTTTATAATTAAAGTGTAAAACACAACTCCATTTTTTCCTAGCCACGCTTGGTGCTTAGATACAAATCATCTATGGGCTCACGACTACACTTCAGTGAAACTACTGACACGAAAGTCTGTAGACTTGGGGGGAGGCAGCATTTGTAGTAAGAAAGATCAGCTCGGTGAAAGGAATACTAAAATAGTTTCTATTATAGGAACACCTATGTCTCTTTCATGTCTCTGCTACTATGCTTTAGAAATGTGTTTGACTGTTACTAAGAATCATGAATGATTCAGTTTGCCATGTATGTCCCTGGAGAACAGTCTCAAAAGCAGACATTTGAGAGTTCCCAGATTACCTGCTGGAGCTGGAGAGACTGATTCAAGGTCTTTCATGGATAAATTATCAGCTTTCTAAATTATCAGCTTTCCTGAAATGGAAAAAAAAAATAAAAAAGATATTGTATTTCAGAAGGTCAGTTGGAGTTATTCAGGTATAAATTGAGGATAGTCCAACATACTGGGGTTAACTATCACCTGGGTTTAAAGGCAGATGTAAAAGTGGTTGTTGGTTGTTGGGTTTTTTGGTGTGTTTTTGTGGGGGGTTTGTTTGTTTGTGGGTTTTGGCTGGTTGGTTGTTTTTTTCCTTGTTTGCTTGGTTGTTTTTTCCTTGGTTGGTTGTTTTTTTCCTTGGTTGTTTTTTTTTTTTTTTCCTTGGTTGGTTGTTTTTTTCCTTGGTTGGTTTTTTAACTTGGTTGATTGGTTTCTTCCTTTTTTGGTTAGCTGTTTTTTCCTTGGTTGGTTGGGTTTTTTTCCTTGTATGGTTGGTTGGTTTTTCCTTGTTTGGTTGTTTTTCCCTTGTTTAGTTGGTTGATTTTATCCTTGGTTGGTTTTTTTTTTTCCTTGTTTGGTTGTTTTTTATCTTGGTTGGTTGTTTGTTCTTTTCCTTGGTTGGTTGGCTTTTTTAATTTGCCTTTTTTTTTCCATGGGTTTGTTTGTTTGTTTCATTGTTTGATTTTGTTTGGGGGGTTTTGTTGTTGGGGTTTTTTTTTAAATAGCCATGTCACTTTGCTGTTTATCTAATTTAGTAACTGCAAAAGTTAGCACCCTCACCAGAATTATCACCAGCTAAAACCACAGTAGGAACCCTTAATTTCATTTTGGAGATACATTCTTTGAAGGAAGGAAAAGAACACAGAGCCTTTCAGTTACCAGATACCCATTCTTTCATGTTACTGCAAATTTCTCAGACTTCAAACAATTAAAAATTAGCTTGAAAAAGCAGAGGTGGTATTTAATTATTCCACACAGATGGCTTACGGGCAAAGCTGCAACTTTTACTGCTGACAATAAATGTTAAAGAGTTAACCGATCGGAGCGTGGAAGGGAGTAAATAAAATTTTCTCTTTGTTTAATTGTGCAATGCAAGTTAAACATTCTTCATGAAATTACTGTCAAAATGCAGTAAGAGCAAATATAGAACTGGTTTTGACGTGCATACTTTTAAGTTAGTAAGTGCCATTGTATCAACTGTGTGGAGAATGGAGCCCTTAAGAAAATCCATGATCTTTTTTTCTCCCCTAGTCCTTCACAGATACTATTTCTTCAGTGCTGCCACAGAAGCTAATAGAAATTTTGCTATGGGCTGTAAATGGAAAGCTTCAAGCACTTTGTGTTATAATAAAGATATGTTGAAATTGTGTAAGCTACTCTTGCCTTCTAAATGTAAAATACTCTGTTTACCTGATCCTATTAAATAGGAAAAACTCCTGTTTAAGCCAGACATTTATTGGTTACAGTGGAGTCTTTCAAAAGATATCTCACAGAAATGTGGGGTTTTTTTTTCCATAGGGGAAGACTACAATATATATATGTAAAAAAAGATAATAAAATTATTAAAACTCTCTCCATTCTGCTGTGTTTAGTTTTGCTACTGAATTTCTTCTAACTCTCAACAAAGAGGATGATTTTTCCTAATGATTGATGTAATTAATTTTTTTTTTATAAAGAGGACTTCCAATAAACAAAGATAAGCTTCTCAAAATAGGTTCCCCATTACAAGGGATGCCAGACATATTTAATGCAGACCCTGTAGATGGGAAGTGTGGGTCTGTACTGAATATTCTGTAGGAATTCATAAGGTGTGTTGAAATGCCATCATTACTGGGGTTATCCCATCCCTTCCCATCCCATCCCTAACCCTCATGAAGATGTCAGTGCTGTTGAGTAGAACAGTTGTGAAGCCAACTGGATCTGTTGGAGCCATCGAATCTGGTGCTAACATTGGATCTGTTTGAGCCATTGGATCTGGTGGAGCTGTTGGATCTGGTGGAGCAGGTCCAGAGAAGGTCTGTGAAGATGATCAAAGGGCTGGAGCACCTCTGCTATGAGGCCAGGCTGAGAGAGTTGGCAGTTGTTCAGCCTGGGGAAGGCTCCAGGGAGACCTTATAGCAGCCTCCAGTAGCTGAAGGGGGCCTGTGGGAAAGCTGGGGAGGGGCTGTTTACAAGGGCATGTAGTGATAGGACGAGGAATAATGGTTTTAAACTAGAGAAGGGTGGATTTAGGTCAGACATTGGGAAGAAGTTCTTTATTCTGAGACTGGTGAGACACTGGAACCGGTGCCCAGAGAAGCTGTGGCTGCTCCATCCCTGGATGTGTTCAAGACCAAGCCGGACGGGGCTCTGAGCAAAGTGGTCAGTGGGAGGTGTCCCTGCCGATGGCAGGGGCCTTGGAACTGGGTGATCTTTAAGAACCCTTCCAGCTCAGGCCATCCCGTGCTTGTACGAACGGCCGCAGCCATTTGTCAGGGAGGTTCCTGCCACCTAGTGGGAAGCACCCAGCTGACACCAGTCATACCAGCACCCGACTCCCTCTGTCCACAGAGCGGCCGGGCGACTGCTGTGTCTAACCCCTCAGAAAAACAAACAAAAAAAGGGCTCCCTTCCAGGACTATCGGCTGTTACGAGTCTCTCTTCTGCTCGATACACTGCGAAATATCGCCTCTGATTAATCCTTAGCTGTGCTGGCTACTCCTTATCGATCTTCATTCGTATCCTTGTCTGTTCAGTCCTATGAAATAAACTACTTCTGGAAGACACCGAAAGCTCTCACGCCGTAGAGACGGATTTAGCGGGGAGAAAACAAAGCCCCTCCCCCCCCAAGCGAGGGGAGGAGACCGCAGCCTCCGTGCCCCAAGGGCTGGCGGCCCGCCCGCCGCCATTTCCCGCCTCTACCAAGGGGGGGTTGCTGGGAGTTGTAGTAGGGGACGGGAAGAAGATGGCGTCCAAGATCCGCGTGGTGCTGCGGCCCGTGAAGAGTATCGTGGTTCGCTTCTGCCCCTTCGAGTCAAACGTGGAGAGTACCAGGTGAGGGGGCTGCGGGGCGGGGAGCTGCCGGCCGCGGCTCCGCGGCGGGCTGGGCGTGCTCCGGCCTTCGGGCCCGCGCCCGGCGGGGAGGCCTTGGCCGGGTTCCTCCGGCTGTAAACCACCCGGTGCCCTTCCTGCGCCCGCGGCGTGGATTCTGTGCCTTTCACGGCAGGCGTGAGGCGTGGGGCTTCTTGCCTCTGCTTGTATTGATTTGGAGGTTAGAGGCCGGGGCGATACGTGCCCGCGGTGCGGCCTGTGGTGAGGAGCAGGGGCCTCCTCCCCAAGAGCAGGGGCGGCAGCCCCCTCAGCCGTCTCCGGTTGCTGCCCTGCCTGATAAACCCGCTGTCCCTGCAGTGCCCTGTCACTTGCTCTCCCCGTAGCCGGCAACAGGAAGAAGCCGTCCTGGGAGTGAATGGTGATGGGCAGCATCGCTTGTTCTCGCTCTGGAGAAAAACCTCCTTTCCTCAAACTTCTGCAGCTTTAATTTTGGGGATCTTGGTCTTGGAAGGCTTGCAATTATCAGGGTTTTGTAGCTTAGTTTAGGCAGAACCTTAAGCGTTTCAGAGTGAGGAGATGCTGTGTTTATGGTACCTGTTACCGGGAGGCACACAGCATTCAGTTTGACTTTTGGAGCACCCTGTGGGGCTGTCATCACTATTCCAAATATTGGTAATGGGACAGGGAAGGGGCAACAGCTGCTGCTCTGTCTTGGTAATAAATTAGCAGTTAGAGAAATCTAATTGTGCTTCTTGAGTTCAAGTTCTGCACCAAACAATAGTAGAGTGTCATTTTGCAATAGCTTTACAGGCAGGTCTGCTTTGGAAATGAACTTAGGAACACAACTGAGATTAGAATGTCTTTAAGCTCCTGGAATGTCAAGTAATTGTGCAGTTTAGAACTCTACAGGAGACCACTGATGTTAAGTAAGTAAATGCTTTCTCAAACCCACACAGTAAAACATTGGCAGGCAACCAGACTAGAATGAAAAATGAAAATCATTTTGCTGATTGATTGATTGATTTTTAATTACTGCTACTAACCCAGCTGAGAGAAACGCAGAAAATGCGTACACTGAATTTCTGCAGAATTCTTTGGTGGGTTTTTTAGGTGTTAGCAGGTAAGGGCTACCCCTTTGGATTTTAAAGAGGGATAATCTCATAAGAAATACGTGGTTGAAATGATATTTGTTTCTAGTTGTATTCATTTATATTTTCTTTATACTTTTGCTGCCCAGCAATACCAGGATCTTCAAAATACTTTTAGCAATGTACTTACTAGAATTTTGACCTACTTAATATATTTTCAACTGTATTTTCAGGAAATTTCTTGGATGTATAAATCATAAAAGAATCCAGGCCACGAACAGAAACTGTGAAGTGATGGCTGATGTCAGACATGATGGGTCTGAGCCACTTGTGGATGTCATGTTTGGTAAGGAGCTCATTTTTAATCTTGACACCAAAAAAACCCTCCAAACTTTTGGGTTTGAGTTGTTACAATGTTATTGGCTATGTTTGTGGGGGTTTTTTCACGGTGGTTATTTCTGGTTTGGTTCTGGTCCTTAGCTAGGTGGTGTGCAGCAGGGAGGAAGAAGGAGGAGGGAGCCTGATGTCTAGATAAATGGCTGTATATGTCTTTGTACTACAGTTAAGTTGGGGTTTTTTTGATCTAAGATCCATCAGATCTAACTTTAGGGTAGAGTCTACTTTTGTAGTGACGTGTGTGACCTTGACTGCAAGTTCCAGGGAAGGCACAGTTCCAGGCAAGTAAGTGTAACATTCTTTTGATGCAAGAAACCTGCTCACTTTCAGTAATTTTTTAATGTTATCTTTGATGGGGAGGGGATCTCAGTCTTGAGAACAGAAAAGTTGAATACCTTTAGCTGCTTATGCAACTGAGTAACTCGTGGTGCAGTCCGAAGGAGCCGCTCGTACGGCTAAGACCATCCATGCGCAGATGGACTCGCACGATGAGGTCAACTGATGTGCAAGAAATTTCTTGGTTTCCTTTGAGGGGATAGCGAGCAGGCAGGGAAGGGATGGTGGAAATTGCATCAGTTCTGGAAGCTGCCCAGCTTCTAGGCTGTGAACAGATGGCTCTAATCTGCTTTTGTCCTTTTCTCTGGCTACGTCTTCCTTCCTGCTGTGCTGTAATGGACCAATATGTCATGTAGCCCATTAAAGTTCTCATTGTTATTGATTCTTGATACCCTCTTTTCTTTAAATTTCCATCTATTTAGTCAATTGGTAGAAATGTCAAGAGTGTTGAATGTACTTTGTTCTGCTCAGGCAAGTCGAGTTATATCATCGTTGACCTTGCTTATTTCTCTCTTCCCCCGTAGCCTCTGTCTTTCCCATCCTTGTCTCTGTGACGTATTAAGACTTAAGCAGTAAAGTTTAATGTTTTTCACAGCATAACCCCAAAACAATTTATTTTGCTAATGCCAAGAGCTACAGCTCTGAACATTTTTGTTTTCTAAGAGCTGATTCTTTTCCAAGTGAAGAGTTTGCAGCCCTTTTATTTGGCTGGAACTTGGATGCCATGCCTGGTGTTGTATTATATGGGTTTGAGCATAGCTTTTGTATCAGCAAATCTTGGGGAAAATAAATAATTAACTTAGGTACGATACAGAATTTCTACTGCCTCCTCCCTGTTTTGAAATATTTTCTTTCAGAATTGCAGAAATCCTCGTGCTCTCTCTATTTTTTTTTTTCACGTTATAACCACCAGCTTGTGTTAAACATTTTGTTCTTTTGATTTAAAGAAGCTAAACGGACCGTGGACGACACGCTGCTAAAATGCTGAGCCATGTGTGGAAATGCTGCCCTCTGTGAGATGAACCCTTCTCATCAACTACGAGTCCTTACCATAGATCTATCTAGACAAGTGTTTCAGATTTATTCAAATGTGCAATACAGAAGTGAAAACTACGTGTGTATTGTGTGCAGTTTAATATATTTATTTGTTTGCTAGCGGTGCATCATTAACATAGCTGCTTGGTGGTGGTGTATGATCAGATTCCTTGGGAAGTGGAGTACTTTCCAAGCAGGCAAGAAGAACAGGGTGTTTGGATTCATAAATGTAAAAGGGAGCTGCACACTAAAGTAACTGTGACTTAGATTTTTGTGGCCTCTAAAATGTTTTCCCCTTTGCAGCTGATGGAGATCGATTGATAATGAAGGGAGCCAACTTGACGACAATTGAAATGTTAACGGCATTGGGGTCCAGATGTAATGCAAAAGAGCTTAAGGAAGAGCAGAAGAGCAAGAAGAAGAGTGCTTGAAGAGCAGAAAAACAACTGTGTTTGCATTTACACACGTGTGAAACAGCAGGCTACACAGAAGGCTTTTCTCCTGCGCAACGAAGTCTGAAAGAGAGAGCTGGCCAAAGCACTGACCAGTTGAACATGCAGCAGAACGAACCATTTAAATGTTCCCCTGAAGGAAGACCCAGTGGAGCAACAAATCTTCTAACACTAGTGGGCACTCAGGGTGCCTGAATGTGTCTTTCTAAGCAGGTGCCTCTCAGTTGTCTGCATGTTGGACTTAATAGCACATGTATTTGCATATAAATGTGAATAATTCACGTTGACTATTAAATTAATATTACAGTGAAGCCAGATCTCTTTGGACATTGTTTCCATCAAAATTTCTCGACAGCAGAATGCAAAATTAGAGTGGTTATTCTTTTTGAAAATAATTACATACAAAAATTTGCAGAAAAGATGGGAACGTACTCATTCTTGACTTAGCTGAGGGACAGCAAGCTGCAAACACGGAGTGGATTTTGTAATACTCTGTTTATGAAACCTCTGTTGCCACATCCCTGCCATTTGCTTCCTTTCTTTTTCAGAAAGTGTGAAATTTGCTAAACGTAAATTGAACTTGGCAATTAAAGTAACAAAGTGATGGGGTTGTGAACACGCTTTAGAGCTCCCCATCCTGCATAAAAGTAGTTAACTTTAGTTCAAAGGGGAAAAATAAGTTAGGTTTTCTTGATAATTGGAGAAAAGGGCTCTCTGAAGTTGACTTTTGTCAAATTTTTCTCACTCGCTTTTGGGAGATTTCATGAAAGAGTTTATAAAGATCATGAAAGAAGGAGTTTATAAAGATCAAAGGGAGATCTTTAGTTGCTGTTTGTAGCCCTATGTTCAACTCTGTTGTTTATTAAAGTAAGTGCTTAGGTGCAAAGCTGGGTGGGTTTGGGTGTATTGATATCTCCTGGGGCTGCTGAAGGTGTCAACTGCTCGCATATTTCACGTGCAGCAGTTTTATTCTAGTTCAATTCACAACGAAAATGTAATTAAAGCTCCAGTTTGGACACTTGCAGGACAGGTGCTATTGAGAGGCATTTTAGTTCTACCTGTTGTTCATCAGAAACCTGACGTCTATAAATTGTAGTACATCTATTTCCAAAGGCATTTTGGCAGCAGATTCAGGGCGTGGATCTGAAGTGATGGATTTTTGGATATTTTTGCCCTGATTTGTAAATACTTTTGTTTTCTGAAAGCAACGTTGTTTGTCAAGGTGATTCTTTGCAGCTTCTTCACTAGGATGCTGAAGTCAAACAGTTCTCTGTGTTGGAGAAGCCAGAGCTGTGCTAAAGATGTTTGGTGATACCTTATGGTGGCCTGCTCCGTGTGTTCACAACAAATAGAAGAGTGAGTTAAGGTGACTGGAGCAAAGAGGTCCATGAAATTTAGAGGTGGGAACAATAGATGTGAATGACTTAGTCTGGGATGAATATCTCTCCTCTGCAGTCTGTTAGCCCTTTTTTTATTAGCTCACCAACTCTTCTGAGTGCTTTCAGAGTGCTGGGCTCCTGAGCCTGCTGGTGAAGGAGTTACAAGAACCTCTGAAACTGAATGGATTTTAAATCCTGTCCAGCTAGAAGAGTATCCTGGAAAGTGAACCAAATAGAAGTAAAGCTCTGCAAAGACAGTTTTGTTTTGTTTTGTTTTGTTTTTTTTCCAGTTTAGAAGAACATCATACAGCATGATTTTACTTGAAGAAGCCTTATGGGGAAAGTGAGAATTGTTCCAAGTGGACAAACACTGCAGCATTATTCATTCCCCAGTTAGTGATGTGTTCATATGCTCAAAAACCATAATGGATCTGGGATTGTTGTGATTTTTTTTATTTTTTTTTTTCTTTGACAGTTTGTACAATGATGTCAGTGTGTAAAACTTGTATTTACACGTGAAGCACTCGCATCCATCTCAAATACTTAAAGAGTAAACCAGGGCTTAAGCAATACTGAGTTTCTGTAGTGTTTATATTGACCCAAGATTGGGGTTTATATTTATGGAAAGGGGTTGAAAAAATGGAAGATCCTAATTGAGGCTTTTTATAGCTCAAATAACCCTTCTCCACTGTTGAAGGTGATTATTTTTAGGTTGTGTTTTTTTCTTTGCTCACAGGGATAGGTATCCTCCTCTGTAAAGACATCCTCTTACTTGGTGCTTTCATGTGTAACCCAGAGCTGTCCACCTAACGTTGAATCCAGAGATGCTTAGGTGAGGCCAAAGGCCTGGGAGGTCGCCGTTGAGAGCTGAGTGCCAATCTGGTGGATGAGCTCGTAGCTGATGTTGGTTTTGCTCTGTGTATCAGCAGCTGCAGTTTGCAGCTGTAAAACTCCGATACATTTTGTGCATGACAAAGAAGGAAGGAGTAGGATTTGCATACATATGGTATAAAGGACAACATACAGGCAGAAAAATAAAGCTAAAAATGTTCATTCTCAAGACTCTGAAATGCTGAGGTGATATAAAAAAGCAACCTGGGCCAGGAGGTGCTCCTCTGGTGATTATTATGCTAATACATAGAAAACTGCTCTCCCTGTACCATGAAGATAAAGGTACAAATTTATTTTTCAAGTATGTTAAAGATAATCTTGTAATGAATTTCTTCCTGAAGCGTTGAGGCGACTGTTGCAAGCTGTTCACGTGGCATCAATTTCTGCTGTTGTCTGACTGACTGAAACAAAGCCCAGCAAGCTGCTGGCTCTGACATCTTCCTGACATGCACAGTCTGGGGCTGTGGATGCGGAGGGTATTAAGGTCAATCATGCAGAACAAAGCGTGGCTGGGTGAGCATTGACTTTGCATGTTATTATTCTTAAGCCCGCTAATCTTGATTACTATACCCCACCAAAAATGTGGGCACTTGCCTAAATATAAAAGGAACTGGAACAGGCCCTAAAACCACCAGGATTAACCAAATACAAACGCCACGTCCACGTAGGGTGTCTGATAGCAGGTGATGACATCCAAACGCCAAGATCCCTCATACCTCAGAGATTTACAATGATTAGAATCATCTTAGACCATTTTATTGTACAAATAGCTACTAATTTAGAAGTTTTTGTCAATGCATAGGGGAAAATAAGCCTGAAACAGATGAATGTGCTGCTCGGGGGCTACTCCCTTTTTAAATAGCTGTAGTATTGTTTTTCGAAGAAGATGATGGTATCTTGATTAAAAGTCTCAATAGTGCAGATTTCCACAGCTGACTTTTAACTACCTGCATGCCCAAAGAAGTACAAAATTCCGATGTCCTGATGCCTTTCTTGCGAGGTAGAAACTTGGGAGTTCACGCAGGCCAGTGCAAATTTCTGTTCTTTGTTATTTGCAAGCATCTCAGTGTGGGCAATTTCATACTGTACATACTACAGACTGTAGGGAAAAACTGGGTGCGATACAATATTGCTGTGAGAAGCCCACTTGAGGAGTGGAAGATTGTTTTAAAGCTCATTTATTTTAAAAACATCGCAGTCTGCTCTGTTTTTGCAGTTTGTGAACATGCAAAAGGTGCCATCTACTCGTTTCAGAAAATTGCCCACAGTATTTGCCTAGTTGGATGTGGAGGAATGAATTAGTTTTTGTTGGCTTTTCCTAGTTCTTCACTGCTACCCTATATGAATATAATGACCAAGGAGTTTATAGGGTGTAAGGAAGCCAAATATATATATATATATACAGTCCTAGGATATTTAATTTTAACAGTTCTCAAGAATTTTGCTCAAAAATGTGTTTTCTGCATGCACGGTCTCCCCTGCTTCTCTACTTGGACTCACCTTCAGACTCAGAGGTCACCTATCAGCAGTGCCTCTCTCAACTGCCCTTCCCTCCCTTCTTCGGGCCTAATAGCCTTTTTCCTTCCTGGTACTCTGATCTCATCCAGTGTCACCTCTCCCCACCCCGAGTCACTCTTCTGAGCCTTTTTGATTACCTGCTAAGAGCTTGCAGTAGCTTCAAGCAGCCAAGGTGCTTTGTTCCTGGAAGACCACTTCTTGTTCTCCCTCAACCTTGCTCTGTATGCTGAGAAATGTAGGGACAGAGCGGCACCAGTGGTTTAAAGGTGCTACTTTGCTTCTGATAGTCTTTAACTTAACAACAATTAAGTTTCCATTTACTTTACATTGAGCAGCCCCTCTTGAGCTTTTACAAAACCGAGGCTGTGCCCAGGGATAGATGTTAGAGGGGTGAGAGCAAAGGAGTCACCGACCTGTTTTGATGATGTCTGAAGTTCCAAACTGCTACTTGAAAGCCAAGTTAAGGTGAACGTAGAGACTCTGCTTGACCTAAAGTATTGCCAGCAGAGGTTAATAATGTATCAGAGGAGATTTCTGCATTGTGCTTCACTAGATGAAGAGAGTTTGTCTTGCTTACGTACGGAAAGAACACTTCTTTTAAGACAAAACAGCTGGAAAAGTGGGTCACAAGTCCTGTTTGTGAAGGGAGTGCTCAGTCAATAGAAGCAAAGCCTGGGAAAGAGTCTTCACAAACAGGTTTTCACAACGCGGACTGGCAATCCCTGCAGGAAGTTCAGAGGACAGGCAGAAGGCGAAGCAGCCTGTTCCCACCTTACTCAGGCACTGCTTGCCTGGTTTTTGACCCCTCCACCCTTTTTCAGTGAGAAGACCAGCCTTGCTGTAGCAATAGCATGGTCAGCACGCAAGGCCAGCAAATTTGATCATTCAAATTCATTCATATTCGGGTTCAAATTCATCTCAAATGGTTTCTTGCACAGATTCACTGAATTGTCTTTTCATTACTGCCGAGCCTGAGTGGTTCAAATCATGTCAGTAAAAGAAATTATAATTATTTTCATGGAGTTTTTAAAGTCTTTGACTAGGTCGGGCTTTATAGGACTTGTCTTCAAAATCCACTTTTCAAATGAATTTCAAAGTATTTACTGGAAATGGCAAATTGAAGAATCAGATGATTCTCCCTTTCCTTCACATAGCTAGATCAGTATCAAGCTATGCTGCACATAAAAGAAGTGCCAGAAGCCCTACCAGAAACTATCTTGTGGCAGAAGTAGAGGAAAAAAATCAGGGAACTGCAATGTAATTTCTTCCTTCCTGATGGATTTTCTCTGGTCTTGATGTTAGTAGATGCATAAGATCACATCTTGAGAAACCCAAACACCATGAGGCTTTTCAAGTCTAGAAGAGTAAACTGGAGAATACCTGCTGGTCCTGCACGGTTGGCTGAGATGCCAGAGGCAAGAATTTTCTTAGAAGGTCTTTTGAACACAAGTTGTGTAGTCAACATGCTTGGCAACCTTAATGCGTTGGGAATGGGATAATAATAACAATAAAAACTTGCTTTAGCTTCCAAGAGGGCTTTTTTTCCCCTAGGTTCCATGAAAGGGGAGGTCTTTTCTGAAAGCAAATCAAAACTGGAAGCTACTGCTTGAGGCTGTCTCTTCCCACTGCGTGCAGAGGTGAGGAGACTGTGCTTTTCTGGCAAGAGCTAACCTTCCTCAGCCGTGCCCCGGGGCTCTGGTTCACACCTAAGCCCTTGTCGCTCCAGGATGAAGTCCTTTGGCAGCCCTCATCTGGTAGATGGGCTACACATACTCCCACCTTACGGCAGGATTTCGCTGGACACGAGGAGCAGGGGTCGCAGGCCCCCTCACGCCAGCGCTGCTGGGAAGGGCGGTGGTGTCCACCTCGCACTGAGAAGACCCTTGCTCTATAGAGGACACGTGTCAGGGTCTACTCGCTGTACTTCTATAGCTGTGATGCTCTCCTTGGTAACATGCTGAGAATGAAAAGTAGTGCAATCATTATCAATTAAACCTTTTTTTCCCTGAGATTCCTTCACAGTGGTTAATATCCTTAGTAATGAAACTCATAATATGCAATAAAAAAACCCCAGAACTTTACCCACCCCTTTCAAACTCCAGTAGGTGCATCTGTAATTTGTGATACTAAATTTCATAGGCTAATTACTCATCACTGTAGAAACATCTCTTTTATAATTATTTATCCCAAAATCCCTGTCCTTGCCCTTATGTCCTTATGGTTGCAGACCACCCAGAAAGGACAAAGTTGGGGGGCGGGGGGAGTATTTGGGTTTATTTATAGAGCTATGAGATAAATTTTTGTACATCTGAGGATTCTAAAAAGCCAGAGTATTAACTTTCTGAAAGTCTCTTCTGTGAGCAGGTATCCCCCACGGATGCACTTTTATCTGGCTCAAAGGCCTTTTCAGTGCTAAAACTACAGCTATGGACAATTTGTAGTCATCTTGATCATTTATTTTTTTGTAATGCTATAACAGTTATGACAATTATCAGATTCTGAAGATAAATAAAAGTATTTTTATACTAAAGTTTGCTATTCAGGGTAGATACCGCTGCTAAAATAAAGAGGGGTTTTCAAAGCTTCCAAAGCTGGACACAAGCTCGTGTATCTGCAGTCATTGTGAACTGGACTGGAGCTGACATCAGGTCATTTTTGTCTGGAATGAGGAAAATGAAGCCTGGGGTGGTGCTCTTTCTGGTCACTGCAGGCTCTGGAGCTTTCTCTCCTATCACTGAGGCAGGGTACAACCGGTGAGCTGTCACCCTGTTGCTACAGTCAGCTTTGCCCTGAGTGTAAGCATTTCCCTTTACACCTGCTTTGAACACGCTGCTGCCGACGCGCGGGACGGCCACTGAGGCTGCCGGCGCGTTGATTGCATTACGGTAACGCTCTGTGGCACTGGCGAGGTTTGGGGCATGAACCTGCCCGTCCCCAACAGTCACCCGTGCCGGGGCAGAGGCTGCAGTGCCCAGATCCACAGCAAAGACTCCTTGGACCTGTGTTTCTTAGGCTAAGCCATGCTGGAGAGTAAGTTGGCTTTGTTTTGACTTGAAAACTCAGATGTAGCTCACAAAGCTCATTGATAAAACACGGGCTGTGCCCAGCAATTTCAGCTCAAAGGTAGTGAAATGCTGATGCACTAGAAGATCTTGTGTGTATTGACATACAAATGAAAACTTGTAGGTTCGTGTCTTGCTACATAATCCCTGGTCTAGTATTGCCCAAGCAAATAGCTCCTGAGCTGGAGTGAAGCTCACCCAGGCCAGCTAGGCAACCATAGCACGTGTTTCATCATGTCAGCTCGGTGATGACACGGCTGGGAAGGGAAAACCGCACTTGTACAACAAGGAAAAAGAAACAAAGTTGTGCTGCCTATGCAATTTTTTCTCATCCATGCCTTGGGGGTGAGTAGCTATTATTCATGGACCGGGGTTTTTTGTTTGTTTGTTTGTTTTTTCACAGCTAGGGATAGACTGCAAAGTAAAATTTGGGTTGTCACCACAATTTTCCTGGCAATTTTTTAAAGCTTTCTTAAGAGGTAACCTTGTCTAGAAGAAGCCTACCACTTAGAGAAGGGACTACACATACATGATATCTCTATATACTCAAAGGAAAGTGAGATCCTCCCTTTTACACAGTTAAAGCAAAGTGTATCAGATTGGGTTGCTCCCAAGTTAAACATATGGGCAGTCTACTTATTAGTAAAGGTCTAGGGTAAGAGTTACACCTCGGGTGCAACCTGATCAGTGATGTGTTGCAGACGAGGAGGTGGTGGTGCCCTGCCCTGCCCAAGCAGCAGGTATTATGACTCCAAAAGACAAAATACAGCTTACCTTGCATACAAGGAGTAATGCTATGGCTGCATGAAGAGAAACCTCAAACAGTGCTGGCCAGAGCTTCCCAAGTCTCACGTCAGATGAAGCATCACTGCACGACGCACACTTGCCCAAAGGACTGGAACAAAGGTCTTTGTGTGCTCTTCTGCTTTGCTCCTTTTCTTTGCATTTGGCAATGAAGGACTGCAATATCCTCCTCTCCAAGAGGTGTGAGGGCTTGACTACCTTGGGAAAGCATTCACTCTGGCAGGACCAAGCTGCCAAGGCGGTGGTTGCTCCTAACTGTGGCTACGTGCTTTCTGTGCAGCTAATTTCCACAGGGAAAAAAAAAAATACACTTCTCATTGTAAACCTGATTTTCCTTTTCTTAGACAATATATAGTCTAAGGTGGAAATGAGCAAAACTTCAGAGAACTTCAGCTGTCTGCACCAGAACAGCAATATGTGACATAGGAATTCAACGCTTTCCATGTAGATTTGCTGCTTCTCTTTGGGCCTATCTTGAGCAAAGAGGAGATTGCTCACATGAAACATGTCTGACCATGATGTCAGCTTGAAACCAGGCAGGAACTGGGATTTACAGAGCTGGATCCCTGTGGCCCAAGCATCTCTGAATAACTGACTGGTTTATTTTGGCTCGCCGAGTAGGAGCCACATTTGAGTGGTATGTGCACTGTACTGTCCTAGTAAAAAAGCAATGTGTATTTTGTAGCCCAGTCCACTTGTGCCTTTTCACCCAGAAGAATACATCTCTGCTCCCTCTAGTTACTTTATTTGCTGTGTGTGATACCACAAATTTCATCACTACCCTCTTTCAAAGAAGTTTTGAGATGTGGCTTTGACAGTATCACAGCCAGTATTCCACATCACCGGCTTAGTTTGCAAAACATCCTATTCCTGTAAAAATTGAGAGAGGTTTTTCACCGTACCCTAACAGCCTGCATTTCAGCAAAGAGAGATAAGATTCTTTTTTCTTTCTACATCTTATATGAACTTCCGTGCCTGGACCTGAAAAGAATTTGTAAGGAGAATAAATCAAGCCAAATGACTTGTGGGAGTATTCAAAAACATTGCAGCGTTCTGCACAGGTAGGTAGCTGGATCTCCATGCGTACTTCAGATCCAGGAATATCATCTCACCACTAGATGGAAATAGTGGATTTTACATCTTCTGCAGCATTACCAGCACTTATACCTGAATACAATTTGCATAACATAAGCCATCTGCAGGTGGCATCGCAGCAATGTGGATCCAAAATTCTTTGGTCGCACACATGGAGTAAAGCCAAGATTGAACGTAGAAATTGTACATTTTATACTAAACTGAAGACTTCCTAATTCCTGGAGGATGATTCTGGTTTGCTTTTTCATTTACCCTTTCTGTAAGCAACCAGAAAAGAGCTGTAGGATGGATGGCATTTTGGTTCCGCTAGCGTGAATTGGGTAGTAAACATCAGCCTAAGTTAAAATTTACTCCAAAGTCTCTTGCGCAAGGCAAGCGAACAAAACCACCACCAACAAAGAGATAAAAGTGGAAGGAAGTTGAAAGTCTTGTGTTTCAATGTACCTACTTAATGACCAAAAAAAAGCAAGGTGGCTCGCTGCCTTATGAGCTGAACAGACGCTCTGGTGTTGCTTGCTTATTAAAAGCCGGTGTACAGTCAGAGAAGTGGAAGGTAATTAAAGGCAGCTCTGGAGGGAAGGATAGTTAAAGAGAAGGACTGAAAACCGAGCTGATTACTTAGTGTGTGACAAATCTGACATTTTCTAGGAAGTACTGGCTCTTCAAACTGATTTGGTTTGCTCTACTAAGTTGCATCGCTGCAAAGCGTAAAGGGAAATGTCCTTCTTGCACCAGAACCTTTGGATTCACATCATCTTCTTATGGTGTGAAATGCTGGAACCGGCACAGAGACCTTGCTGTCTTCTCTGGCTCTGACACCTCCATCCCAAACTCTAGCAGAGAAGCACAGCCACGGCTACTCTCCCCCAAAAACCTCCAAGCCACTAGGTGTGAATTTCCAGATGTTTGGTTTTCTGGTCAGGAGAAAAAAACAATGGGTTTCACCCAGTCTGCCACGAGGCCAAAAGCAGCAGAGATTGGCATAACCCTGATGTTGGAAACGAATCTTGGGGATACGTTGGAATCAGGATTTCTGATGTGACTTAGAAATAGCAGCTTTCTCACAGAATATGTCAGTAAATCTCTCTGCTCACCTGACAGCATTTGACAAAAGATTGGTGCAAACCTCAGGGAGCCTGGTAACCGGTGTGCATTTTATGATGGTACTTCTGTGCCCGTGTACATTTGTGGCAGCTCCTCTGTTTTCCTTTAAGAAGTAGGGATTTGGGTATCACGGTTCGATACGGACTAAACCCAAGGTACCAAAACTGTATTTTTCCAGTGCTGAAGCACGAGGTTGTGTTCAGGCTTTGATTTTTCCCGTGTACTGCAAATACCTGCGTTAGTTCTGCGTTTTGTTTGAGCCTGTTTGCTACCTGGTCGCCGTGTGTACATAACAGATCTGCTCCCAGGTCGCAGTGAGCTATGGATTGCTACTGTGATAACCCAGTGGGATTTGGGGGGATGCTGGGAAGGCCCTCAATCAAGCCCCATAAATTGGTTTGGGATGATGACTGCTTCTCGTTCTGTCCTTGATGATGCACTGTGCTTGTTCCATAGAAAACAGGGTATGTAATTTAATTATTACATTAAATCAAAATAATCCCCTGGACCCAATATCCTGGAGAGCACCTTTGGACCCCGCAGGTGCTGGATGATGTTTGCACCCCAAGAAGCGTTAAGGCCTCGACATCTCTCGGCGGGATGACTCCGGCAGCATCCCACCGTTTCTGGGAGCCCGGCTCCGAGCCGGGGGATTGCGGACCGGGATGCAGGCGGCGGCTGCGTGCGTGTGCGCGCGTCCGCGTGTGCGGGAGGAGGGCGGGCAGTGGGCGCGGCGTGCCCGCTCTTGCCGCCGCCGCCGCGGGCGGGACTCGTCGGGCGGGGGCTCGGCGGGGAAGGGGCCGGGGCGCGGCGGGCGCCCCATTGGCTCTTCCCGGCGGCACATGTCGCCAGCCCCGCTATAAAGGCGGCCGCGGCTCCGCTGCAGCCCCGTTCTCCTGACTCCGCAGTACCCGGGGACGCCGCCAGCCCCAGCTCCGCCGCCATGGCCATCGATGCGTTTTTAGGCAAATGGTGCCTCGTCTCCAGCGAGGGCTTCGAGGAGTATATGAAGGAGCTGGGTAAGGAGCCGGCGGCTCTCCGCCTCCGGGAGGGAGGGATGCCGTCCTCGGCACCGGCCGCCCCGGGGACCCGCCGCCGCCGCTGCTACCGGCCGGAGAGGATCTGTCCAAGGTCCGCGGCGGGCTCGGCCCCGGGGCTGGGTCGGAGGGCGGTGGTCGGCCCAGTCATGAGGTACAGGAGAGCGGTGGCGGCTCGGGGGGTGATGCGGCGATGCTCTAAGATGAGGCACCGGCTGCTCCGCGCCCTCGCGGTGCCGGGGATGGGGCAGACCCTTCCTCCGGGGATAGCTGCCGCCTCCGGCTCCGCATCCTAAAGATGTCGGCAACCCTTTTTGCACCGTAATTGCTGGTAGGCTGGTGCCGGTGCCAGCGAGCGTAGTCCCGCCGCCGGTGCTGCGCCTTCCTTGCTGTTCAGCCGCCCCCTCCCGCCGGCAGCACCCCGGATTATCAACCGGTGCCAGCAGCCCGGCTGCGATTAGGCCGGTTTGCTCCTCCCTCTCCCGGTAATGCCCGCGGCGGGGAGCCGGGGCAGCGCGGGGCGGTGGGACCGGCACAGAGGTGTCCGGGGAGGGGGGAGGTGACGGGAGGGGGGGGCACAAGACGCCAGCTCTGCTGCCAGGGCCGGGCTCACACCGCCCGGGGTGACCACGCACTGACCTACTGAGCCTAGGCTGCTTTCCCGTGAAGTCATCTTTGGTGTTTCCTCACGAGAAAGCCGAACTGGATCAACTCCCTATAGGTAACCGACAGCTGAGTGCACTGCCAGAGGCTGTTTGTATTCTCTTATCTGAAGGGGATAGTCCTGGCTTGTTATCCCTTCTTCCAGGTTGCCCTACATTTTATAACACAAAGTTATTAAATCAAGAACAGACCTGACACCGGGAGCCTCCTCTGCCAGTTCAGATTTACCACCTTCCTTGGAGCATCCTGGGCAACAGGTGATAGACACCTTGCAGTGTCTGTATAGCCCAGGAGCTCTTCTCTGCGATTTATTCCCTGCTGAAAGCTAGGATATTTTCTGAAGAGGTGGAAGACGTGGCCTTGAATGTCTTTGGAGGGAGGAGAGGAAGGAATTTAGGTATTGTGCTCTCCATGTAAAATACAAAAGGCATTTACACTGCAGATAGTGGCGGCTGCGATTGCGTTTTATGAAAGACCTGCAAATATGCGTTAGCTGTGATGTGAGACAGCCTCCTGGACCGAGCCCTTGGGGACACTTTGAAGGAAATTCCAGAATTTGTAAACGCAGCTCCATTCGGCCATGGATTAGGATGCCGCGGTGCTCACGTCTGCCAGCCAGGGCCAAACTGCAACCTCAAAGTAGAACTTCAGCGCTGCAACTGAGGAGCACCTCCCATGTGTGGGCAGCAACTGAGCGTTGTTTGTTTGTTTTTAGATCGCAATCTGAAGCCACTCACCTTTCCTTTTTACCATTACAATTTAGGCAATTAAATTTACTCAGTCACACTTTAGCAAACAGTCCTTACTGGATCTCACCCTCGCTCTCTGCCTTTGATCCTATTGTTGCACCGTAAATGAGATTCTGCAGGTTCTGCTCAGTCCGTATAAAAGAACATTCGAGGAGAAACAAGTTTGAATTTCACTCCTTGCCATATGGAAAACATATGTGGCTCATCTGTGTCGAGTTGGATCCCAAGACGTGGCTGATCACTGATTACTCTGGACGGGCCAACAGCAAAGGAGTGGGTGGAGTGTCACTGTGACAATCATTTCAAGTTCTGGTCAGAAAGCTGGACTGAGGAGCACTGGTTTTTGTTCTTCAGGCTCAAGTTTAAGTCTCAGTCCTAGAATCTCAGCTGAGTCTGGAGAATCAGTGGCTGAGAAGTACTTTGTTATTTCAACTTCCAAGGAAACTAAGCTTTGCTTTGTGGACTCAGCCCTCACCCAAGTATCCTGTACTCCAGGGGAATGCTGTGCAACATTTTTTTTTCTAACTACACCACCTGCAGAGCCCAGACACTCACTGACTTGGTGGTACTTTCTGCTCCATTTGGTTGCTTATCACTTCTTGGTTTCGTTTTGATGGATTCACATTTGTTGCCTGACTACCCTCTAATTTCTGTCTTCATCCTTCAGATCGAAAAGACTCGAGCAAACCCCTTAAAGAGGACAGGCAGGGTCTGAGGCAGGGTGATTTTTATTTGGTTTTGGTTTTGCCGTGGAGTTTTGAGAACCTTTTTCTCCATGATAAATCTTCGGTCATTCGCAAAGCTCATTTCTCTTGGCAGTCCTTTTTTTTTTTTTTTTTTTTTTTTTTTTTTTTTTTGTTTTAGGGCTTTTTTTTTCCAGTTGTGGTTTTTTTTTTTCAAAGTAATCTCTTTTGAAAGGG
>JANHGN010022832.1:19120-29306 GCA_024605025.1 Megaceryle maxima | reverse complement strand
TGTGTTTCTTCCTCAAAAAAAAAAAAAAAAAAAAAAAAAAAAAGGTACTATTTTGGTATTTTCACACATTTTTTCAATCTCCCAAATGGGATTTGATGTGTCACAGCAGATGGCGTACTTGCCTCACCGAGACCAGAGACTCTCTGTGATCTGCTCACTTGGCAAGATCTAATATACCTCAGGCAAAAAGCAAATTATACATACATGTAGTCAAGAAAGTCTTTACCCTGTACTTAGAGGAAGGTAGTGATGCTATCACAATATTTTTAAAGGAAAAATGTCAATATTTTTGATTGCATGACTGTATGTTTGAACTGTAATAAAGCACAAGTGTCTCTTCCCTTCCTTCAGTAGCCCCCACATACATATACAAGCAATTAAGATTTTATTATTAATAAGGAGGTGAAAAACATGATTTTATTTGTATGAGGTTCCTCTTAAAAATCATTCATACTGCAAAAAGAAAAAAGGCCAGCTGATAAAAGTTGCTTTGTCTGTCCCTTAGAAAGGAAGAAAATATTATGGAACTACAAGCATGGCAAAACGACGCGGGAAGGTGTACCAAAGATTGCTGCTGTTGTCCCTCAGCTAAACAAGGCCTGGGGTGAAATCATAACGGGTTAAAGCAGACTCTTATATAAGACTGTCCTCTACACGTCATGATGTAGAAGAGATGAGAAGCTGGATACCAGGGCTGCCATACTTGAAGCTGAATGAGCTTTGACAAGACTGTTAAAGAAAAGCTACAGTAGGGAGCAGTAAATTCATTGTGGCACCCATCTCGCGGCAAGCTCTGGAACAAGCAGAGTACAGCGCAGGTCTTGGTGACAAACACTGTACCAAGCTTGAGAGAGAGGGAGGTGTACATTCACATCAGGTCCACATCTGACATTCTTGTTCCAATACTAAGCATGGATTTTTGGTGAATTTTTTCTTTTGATAAAAGTCAGAGAGAATAAATATGCTAGTAAATATATACACATTAGGAGGACTTGCATTTACAACAATATTGGTAGATACTCTCTGATATGGCCTTATGGTCTGGGCCAGAAGCTATTTCCTACAAAAGATACAACGAACTCAGAGACTTGGAATAAGATACTCGTAAATAATGATTGGAGGAATCTCTAATATATACCTATCTCTAAAAGAAAGTCTGAAGATCAGAGTTTAGTAATGAGGAATTGGGTAAGTGGTGATTAACAGAAGTCATTAAACATAATTTGCAATATTCAGATTTATTATTCCAAAATAAAAAGAATCCTCTTGAAACTCCTGAAATAAGATACTTCAAACTTGTGGAGGAAAACTTGTCTTCTTCGGCTCTCCTGGGGGGATTGAACTGGTGCCCAAATATCCAACCGGAAAGGCGTTCAGGACGCGGACACGAGGCCACCTTATCGGCGTTAATTACTATGGTGATGAGCACCTTGACAACACTCAAAAATAACGCACACAAACCAAGGTAAACTGGGGGATATTTTGAAGTTTTCCTGGTCACCAGCTGGTAACAATTGAAGGAAGCCCCTGGCTCACCACTGCCGGCTACGAGGGGGGCGCGGGGGGGAACCCGGGACATCTGACCCAGGAAGAAAAGACAATCTCCGCTGGAGACAACGGCTGCCCACCACCAGCCCCCTCAGGACCGCCCAACCACCAGAAGGCACCTGCGCAGAAACGCTCCTCACCCTCCCCCGACGGCTGCCGCGCACCCAACCCTCTCACGGCCGGCGGCGGGGTCAGTAGCAACCGGCTCGGCCGCACTCACTACTGCCATCGGGGCGGGGCGCGCATGCGCCTCGGCACCCTCCCTTCTCTCCCCCCCAACCCCCAACCCCGCGGCGGGAAGCACTGCGGCGTCCTGACGTCAGACGCGCGGTCCCCCAGCAACGGCCGGACGTTGCGAGGCCGCCGGGAACCCGGAAGCGGCGGGCGAATAGGAGCGAGTGGCGCAGTCAGCGGGGCGGGCTCGGCGCGCGGAGGAAGGCGGTGGCGGAGGAAAAGTAGTTCCGGGGGGCAGCGGCCGGTTGGTGGTGGCGGTGCGGTTGGCGCTTGGTGCGGCGTGGGCATCCTCGGTCCTTTCGACGCGCTCGAACTGCGCGGCCGCACCGTGCGGAAGGAGACATGGCGGCGGACAAGGCTGCGGGTGAGTGCGGGGAGAGCTTCCGCGGCCCGCCGTATCCGCCTCAGGCCTTGGCCGTCTGGTGCGGAGGGATACGCTCCCGCGTGGGGGGCGGTGAGTGCCGGTATGTCCCGGGCGGAAGGAGAAAAGGCTGTTTGTGTGGTTGCTTTACTCTGTGCTTTTTCCTTCCGCTGGCGAAGTAGTGCCGCTGTTTCCTTCCGCCGATGAAGTAGCGCCTCCGTGGCAGCAGTGCTTCGTACTGCCAGCGAGGCCTGCTGCCTGTGGGCTTGTGTCCTGGCAGCGCCATGTGTCCTGGCAGCCTGTGTGTGCTGTTGGCGTGGAAGGCTGAGCCCTTGCACCCCGCTGGCCTGGAAGGGCTGGGTGCGCAGGGCGGTACGGACGCATCGTCTGGACTGGGTGTCTCCCGGGTCTTAGTAACCGCTGCAGAAGTTGAGCCGCCCGTGGGTTAATTTGTTAAACTGGGTTATCTGGAAGATGCTGGGGATTCGAACGCTTCGTGTTGCTACTTAGTATCTGGAGTTCAGTCTGTTTCTCTCCCAGTTGCTACTTTGGTTTCAGATCAGTGGGTCTTGCCTAGAATCGGGCCTGAAAAAAAATACTTTAGAGATAAATCAGCAAGATTAAAAAATTAAGTCATCTTCTGTCAAACACCCAAAATAAATCTCGAGTCCAGTTGGTGTGTAGCTGATTAGCATTGATAAGGTACTGCTCATCCATCTCCCAGAGGACTATCCTTCTTGGCAGGAAAGGTTCTTCCCTCAGATGGCAGCTCAGGAGGGACAGAGAAGAGGACAGTATGGACACAAGGGGATCTACTTGTGTTCTTTGAGGTTTTTTTTTTTTCAGTTGGTTTTACATGGTGGGATCATTATTTAAAATTATCTTAATCTGGATGCTAAATATGAAACTCCTCAGAATCTGAAAGAGATTGTGGCAAAAATTAGTGTACTGTATGTAGAAATGTGTACTGAGCTGTCCAGTGTTTATTTACAAGCACTGTAAGCTGAACTACCAAAACTGAACTACCTGAACTACCAAAAAAAAAAAAAAGGCATTAAGTTTTTTTGCTGTTATTGAAATTGTTGAAGGAACTTTTGAATTGTGCTTTCTTAAAGTAAGTGCCTAAATGAATCAAAGACATGACTATGGCAAGGTATTCTACATACTGTACTTGTTCATAGCAGTGCATTACAAATAAATTTCCACTTAGAAGTGTTAGCTTTCTGTTGTTTTGGTTGTGGTTTGTTTTTATTTTTGTCATTTTTTGGGTTTTTTTTGGTTTTTTTGTATGTGATTTTGTGTGTGTATGTGTTTGTTGTTTGGTTGGTGGGGTGTTTTTGTTTGTTTTGTTTTGTTTTTTTTTGTTTGTTTGTTTTTTCTTCATCATTGAAGAAGTCTTTATACAGGTAGTGTAGTGCTTCATATAAAAATGTAGTCTTGGTGCCACAAACAGTCATCTTACAAAAGCTGAACACTGGCTGGTCTTCATACCCTTCAAAATGCTTTTGGAGGAAGAATGATGTGATAGATTCCTCCCTTTCCAAGGAAGAGATTATCCCCCTGCCTGTAGAGTTTGGAGCTAAGAAATAATTCCAGAGATGCTCTGGTATTCAGCAGCACAGTTTGTTCATGCAGGATGTAATTTACGGAGCCTAAGAACAAGAGAGCTCAGGAACAGCAGTTCTTGGAGGTGTGGAGAAGAGGTATAAGAAGGATAATGATTGCAGTCACTCTAGGTGTCATTTGGTATGTGTGTGTGTGGGACATGTGGCTTCTTGTTGCTTATTGTGGCAGCAAACTCATTATGAGATCAATCTCCTTTTCCAGGTGGCAGTCTCATGCTTTTCCTTCTTCTGTCATAGAGACAGTTTTCCCAAAGTTCTGCTGTCTACTGTGGTTTTGCACAAGCCTCCGTGACAGCAGCTCAGCCCCAGGATTGCTAACTAGAAAAATAATTTCCTGACTTGCTTCTCTTACTTAAAACTCAGTGCAGTAGCTTTCTCCAGACTGAAGTCTGAGCAGTTGAGTTTTACATCATTTTCCGAGTTGCCCCATTTGCCCCTTGTCACTAGCCTGAGAAGTATTAGTGTCGTCCTGTACTTGTGAAAGTTGGACAAAATGGAAAGTTAAACAGGTCCACGTGTAAATACAATTTAGGGAGATAAATTGAGTCCTGTCACTTGTAAAGCAGAGAATCTGTACTGTTTCAGATATTTCAGCTGATAAATGTAGCTATGGCATGTCAGTAGTGACTGGTGTCACCCACACCACATACTTCTGCAAGAATGGTGAAGATCACCAGATTGGAGTGAGCAAATGGCATGCTGTGTGTTTTGCCAGTGAACGATGCACCTACCTGTTTCATTTCCAAATACCTCAAGAAATATGGAAACGATAGTTTCATTTGAAAGCACTTGATAGGCATTTGTAGCCTAGAGAGCAACCATACTTTTTCTCCCCCCATTTAAGTGGAATTGGAGGGCTTTTTTTCGTAACTTGCACCAGCCAGCTTTTAGGTGACTCCCCTCTGTGAAATTTCTTGATGATAAAGACCAACTTTAGTGCTTTAACAGGTATAAAGTGTGTTTGGGCAAAAAGGGTAGAGAGTAGTTATTTTTCAAAGGAAAGAGCTATGCTGTGAGCTATGTCAGCTGGACTCCAGTTTTATTCTTTCTTAAGCTTCTAGTTCAGGTTTCTCAAAACTGCCTTTACTGAGTCATAGTAGGTGCAATTGATTGGATTACAGCCATAGAACTGGCTTTATAAATGGGACAGCTCTGGTTTTGCTTAAAGTAGTCCCAATTTTTTTGGGTTTCTTTTAAATGTACCAGCAGACTTAGATACATACTGAAATCTGTAGACTTGTCCTGACTTTTTCCTAGGAAATATATCAAGCAGCTATATAAGTGATGCTTTTATTACACAACTTAGCCAGGAGTCTTATTGATTCATCTTTTACTTAACCAAAGACATTTTCCTTCAGGATTCAGACTTCCATAACCCCACCTTTATTTGAGATGCTTCTTTTATGTACTTGCATACAATGGCAATAATCAGTGATGCACTCGCTAGTCAATTGTACTCGTAGGTAAACCTGCGTAGGAGGAACATCTTGACCATACCGAGTGCTATCAACTTCAGAAGTTTCAGGGCCTCAAGTCTCTGCAGTGTGGTTACTTTTACTAGCGTAACCTGAAAGGCATGCTAACCAAGTAAAGCAGGTAATGTAAGTGTTAGCTTGAAAGTTTGAGGGAAGACGCATTTGCTTATTTGTTGTTGTTCTAGAGCAACTTGGAAGGTCATAGTTTTCTGTTCAGCTGTACAACCACCATAGTTAAAGCAGGAATCAGATCTATATTTAGCTCGAAGGAGAGCTGCTTCTTGTTTGTTTCCTCTTTGCTGCAGAAAAACATAGCACACAAATGTTCTCTCCTGCCTTTCCCTACCAAAGAAAAGGCAGTGTGAATGGTGTTGATCAATGCCTTATGCAGAGGCAGATTTTATAGCACGTTTACAGTTCTGTAGCCCCCTAAGTATCCATCCATCTTGAGTATTGAAATTGCTGAATCCTGAATTTTGTCTAAATCACTGTGGGTTACTTTGTAGCTGGCAAGTGTAAGATTGTTGAAGTTTTAAAATCTCAACTTCTTTGGCACCTTAATGCAGGATGGAAGTCATAAGGAAATATTGATAGTTCTTGATGGAATGTGTTATTGAACAGGGCAATGGAAGGGATCTCACTATCTTCCCAGCAACAATCAAACACTATTAATACATTACTAAATTTGCTTTATTCTTACTACTGTGGATGTTAATTGATGAATCTTTGTAGGTTTGATTGCCCCTTACTGCTGTTTGTCTTGTATTTGTAAATTTTCATAATTGGTAGCAGACAGTCCAGTTATATTGGTCACGATGAGGAATGGATTGTGTGGTGGACGTCACAGGTAAGTGTTTTGATTTGTTCAAAGTGAAAATAAAGTTTGCATTACATCTGTGAATTGTAGGGAAGAGAAAGAAGACATTGAATTTGCAAAGCATTTTGGGTGGTTTGTTTTTTGGGAGTTTCTCCTTCAGTAGTTTGTGTTGGTGGGAGTTTTTTCTGCTGCTTGATGTGGATTGTCTGTACTGTGTTTTTTTTTAATGCAACTTCACTGAATTCTTAATTACGTGATGGCAGTAGACTTGCTTCTGAAAAACATGCTCAGTAGTGTCTGAAAGGTAAAACATTAGGAATTATATATAAAAGAAATTGAAGACAACCTTATTATATTGCTACATAAATGCTCAAAGGGACCACCATCATAACTGCTACGTGCTGTTCTTAGTGTCTTAATGTAGAAAAGGATATAGTAGAACTGGAGAAGATTCTAGGAAAACACATGAGGAAGCTGCAGAATAAACTGTGTTTCTTCACCTCAGAATAATGATAATTCAAAGCAATATCTGTAAGATTAGGAGTGAGGCTGAAAAAATGAATAGGCAGCATTTGCTTGTGTCTTGCAGTATAATCACTAGATAGCATTTGATGGCATATATTGAAAAGTACAAAAGCATAGAGAATTTGAAAAAAAAAAAACCACATCAGGTCTGTCAGTGATTATTAACAATGATAGTTTGATTGCAGCTTTATTTAGGAAGACTTATTCTTCCAAAGCAGGTAGTTGGGTGGAAGTTCCAGTGTTTGGTCTGTTTTGGTTTTTGTTTTTATTTTAATGTTATTCCCTAAGGCATCCCTTGCTTGCTGTTTAGGAAGCAGGATGTAGGTTTCTCATAAAGCCTTGTTACTTACTCTACGATTACAGCTTTAAAGAGAAATCTAAAATGTATGCATTGTCAGTTAGCTTCAAGGACTCTATGGACTGAGCAAAGTAGTTTAGGTAGGATTGTTACATTTACACTGTATGAAGAGGAATTCACTGGGAGTGTACTTGTGATATTTTAGTGTAGTAAGGAGACAGTGCTGCAGTTACCTGGAAGGAAGGTTACTTGTACTGTCAGGACAATCTTGAGAAGTGGAAGAAACAATTTTTTTTTTTAAGCTGAATAGCTGTCATTACATTTGCAAGCTTTCTTATAATCTGTCCACTTTACAGATCAAGGTACCGAGAAACATGAAGGAGCAAATACTTCTGGGATTACTGATCAGGAAAAGGAATTATCAAACAGTGCATTACAAGCTTTTCTGGTAAGACCAAGCCAAACTCTGACACATCTAATTTACCACATAACTGCTAAATAGGCTTATATAATTATGTTTTCTTAGTACAGTTGCAAATACATTAACACAATAGCATATCAAAAGTAGCACCAGTTGTGTTATAAAGCCAGCACATGCTCTTTCTGTCTGTTGTGATGTGAGAAGACTGAAGGGGATACTTGAACAAAGTGCACAAGAGCACGTTTAATCTTGATTCTCCAAACTTAGTAGCCTTCCTTAAAAGCTGTGTAGTGAGTTAATTAGAAGAAGTAGGCTGCTCTTCTGTATCAGTGTTGGAAATGCGTGATCTCCCTCAAGAATTAATCTCTTCAAGCTAAAAATGTTGTGTTAAAGCATTTAAAGGAACCACATGTATTATTAAAAAAAAAAAAAAAAAAAGGCAATGAAACAAACCTTTTTTGGTTTAGCATTCTTGGACAAAAAGCTTTGTATGCTGTTCTGTCTCTTCACATCAAAACATATTCTTCAACATCTAGCACTTACAGGTAGTATTTTCTACCTGGTTTGTGTTTCTTGTAAGATTTTGTGTGTGTGTGTGCTAAAATTTAGGTACCAGGGCTTTCAATTTAATTCTTTCTTTGTGTTGTCTCCTAATTTTATTTAGTGTAGCAAGTGACAGGAAGTATAGTTGCTTTTCCTTTCAGTTGTTGTATCTGTATCTCCACAGTGCCTTGCATAATTCAGTTCTGAATGTTAAATAGATCAAGGGGAGAATTTAAATTCTGTCTTTTGAGATTCCTGCTTGTATGTTTCACTCATTACTTTTATTTTGTCTGGAATGTTGTTACATGAATTGCAGGTAGTTGGTCCTTAAACTAACTACAGCTGGTGCCATTCACTGATGGCGTCTTGAGTGCTTTCTAGCTCAAATACTCTTTTTCAGTAACATTTGCTCAATGGCATTTGATCCTGAGAACTGAAGGCGCATGAAAGAATTGTCCATTTTCCACCTTGCCCAGAGATCTAGATGCCTAAAGTACTTCTGGTCTACTGATGACTTTAGTTTTAGTAACTACATAAAGAGTTCTTCAGGTACATAAGTAAGCAGAACAAGGGAAAATCTTGATCCACGGTTAAGCAGGAGGGTTGAACAAGTCTGAAAAGGTAGAGGTTTTCAACGCTTTCTTCACCTCTGTCTTTACCAGCACTGTTGTGTCCCAGGCCTTGGGAACAAAAATCTAGGTCAGTGCAAACATGTCAGTGAAGGAGGAGATGGTATACAAACTATTACTGGAACTTGACCCCTAGAAATCAGTGGGTCCAGACATTAGCCACTTGATGATGTTAAGAGGGCTGACTGATGTCATTGCAATGCTGCTTTGCATAATCTTTGAGGTGTTATGGAGATCAGGGGATGTCTCAGAAGACTGGAAGAAGGGTAATGTCACCCCCATGCACAAGAAACGATTAAAGGAGGACTCCGAAAACTGTAGGCCAATTGCTCTTACTTCAGGCCCTGGGAAAGTTATGGAATGAATCCTCCTGGGGTCTGTCACAAATCAACTGAAGCACATCCTGGGAATAGCCAGCATGGATCCACCAAGTGCAAATCATGCTTCTCAAACACGTTCACCTTCTGTGACAAAGTACCCTGCTTGATTGATGTGGGGTGAGCAGTGGACATTGTCTACCTGGATTTCTCCAAGGATTCTCCTTAGAGAAACTGGTGTGTTTTGGTCTAGGTGAGTGATCTGTGTGGCAGGTGGGGAACTGGCTGACAGGCTGCACCCAGAGGGTGGTGGTAAGTAGCTCTTTTTCAGACTGGCAACCTGTCACAAGTGGAGTCTTCCAGGGATCAATATTGGGCCCAGTGCTGTTTAATATCTTTGTAAGTGATATGGATGGGGATGATCAAGTGTACCCTTGTGAAGTTTGCTGATGACACCAAACTGAATGGGAAAGTGGACACTTTGGAAGGGATAGCCACCCTGCCAGAAGGTCTGGATAGGTTGAAAGAGTGGGCTAACAAGAACCTTAGGAAATTCAACAAGAACAACATAAACCTGGAAAATCATAATCTGGAAGTGCAGCACAGGCTGGGATCTATCTCTCTGGAGAGCAACTCTGTGGAAAGGAACCTGGGGGTCTTTGTGGACAGCAAGCTCAATATGGGTGAACAGTGTCCTGCATCAGCAAAGAAAGCCAACAGGATGCTGGGTTGCATCAACAATGGAATCAGCAGCAGAGATGAAGCCATTATCTGTATCTACTCAGTACTTATCAGGCCAAACCTGGAATACTGTGTTCCATTTTGGTCCTTGCTGTACAAAAAAGATGGGGACAGGCTGGAGAGGGTCCAGAGAAGGGCCACAAAGATGATCAAATGACTGGAATGTCTGTCATATGAGAAAAGGCTGAGAGAATTTGGTTTGTTCAGCCTCAAGAAAAGAAGGCTTAGGGGAGGCCTTATCACCAGATTCCAGTATTTAAAGGGTGGCTACAGAGAAGATGGAGACTCCCTTTTTACAAGGAGTCCTATGGAGAACATGAGGGGTAATTGGTACAAGTTACTCTTGGAGAGATTCCAATTATACACAAGAAGAAAATTTTTCACAATGAGAACAATCATCCATTGGATTCATCTCCCCAGGGAAGCAGTGGATTCCCCTACATTGGACACAGGGTGCTGGGCTGTCTTGTTTAGACCATGCTTTTTCCAAGAAAGGTGCACCAGATGACCCCTGAGGTCCCTTCCAACCTGATTTTTTTTTTTTTTTGGGGGGGGGGGGGGGGCGGGGGGGGGCTTTGGGTTAGTTTGGTTTTTTTTTTTCCTTCCTTTAAAAACCCCAAAGCTCATGGAGTTGCGAGGGGGTGACACAGGT
>JANHGN010022832.1:0-19020 GCA_024605025.1 Megaceryle maxima | reverse complement strand
TGTTTGTATTTTTCGCAACTCTTACTTAGGAAAGGGCCCGCCGGCTTCCCCCTGTCCCTCTCTGTTTTTTTTTTTTTTTTTTTTTGTGGGGGGGGGGGGGGGGGCAGGAGGGTGCTTTGGTTTAGTTTGGTTTGTTTTTTTCCTTGCTTTAAGAACTCCAAAGCTCATGGAGTTGCGAGGTGGTGACAGATGTGAGCAGAATTCATCTGGTGACTTGCCTGCCAATTTTGCTTGCTGTAAATAGTTTTGTGGACTGCCTTGCATGCTGCTTTATTATACTGCACTTCCAATTTCAGTCTTGATAGAATGACTATAGAATTGTAAAATTATATTCTAGATACAGAACAGTAGTAAAGTGGAGTGACTCTTAGCTGAGGAAAACCATCAGAAAATAAACTGAACATTTAAAGGTTCCAGGTTTTTAGTCCAACTGTGGTTGGAAGTCTTGTTGCTGTGATCTGAAAGCTATTCCTGTTGAAGAGAAGCTCTGTGAGCACATGAAGAAAGTCACTGGGGGATTAGCTGTCTCAAAGCGCATGCTAGAAGTTGAGTTGCAAGGCTCTGTGTTTATGCACATGATCACTATCCATGCTGTCAATACTTAAATTTAGGTAAAAACTGTGTGTCAACGTCCTGCTCTATCTCTCTGTAAATTGTATACCTGTGCGTTCACAGGAGGTTAAAGGAACTGAAATGGTTCTATTGAGATTAGCTGCAGCATGGCAACTTTATCTGGAAGAACAGAAGGACCACAGAGCCTTTCTCTGTTGTAATTCTTCCCTTAATAGAGGAAGTTAGGCAGGAGCCCAGAAGAAACTCCATGAACAACATTCAAAAAGGAGGAGGAAGTGGAGAGTGGTCATGGTACTCAATAGTTTTTGATTGTGAAGTGTTGGAAACAAATCTGCTTATCTGACTGACCAGGTTGGAAGTAACCCTGATAGGGAAGAGGTCAAGGTGATTATTCCTGTATAGGAATTGAACAGTAGAGTGAAGGATCAGTTAAGCTTAACATAGTTGAAAGACCCTGGAATTCTCTTTATTTCTCAACACCACTAAATTCCTCTGGCACAGACACAGAAAAGACTAAAACAGTGCAGGAAGAGGTGAGCCATTCTGAAGTCCTTGCCTATCCATGAGGTTAAAACTGGGATTTCTTGATTGAATCAAACCTCTGAAGAGCATCATGCTTGGACCCTAGTTTCTGTTTAGGTATGCCTACATGATTGAATACTTCATTCAACAGCTAAAACTTGTAAAAATATTATTTCAACTCATACTGGGAAACTAGCACCCTCTTTTGCAAACCTGTCATAAGCTGGCTTTCCCAGACTAAATTGTAACTTGCAATATTTCCAGAGGAAGGGAGCAATGAACATAAAATGATGGCCTGGGACTTACATAAGCAACTGCAGCCTTTCAATGTATATGCGATGGGGAAAGGTTATGGAAACTGAGGAAATAAAGAATCTTGAAACTCAATAATATGAAGATAAATCAGAGTAACACTTTTCATGGAACCATCTGTCTATAATAAACTACTGCATTTGTCCTTCCTCCACAAAAGTATTTATGAAGTTTGGATATGACCTCAACTTTTAAACTCGTCATACATACTAATATGCACAAATAGTGAAGTATCTGTTTAGATCTTTAGTTCACTTGCTGTTGATAATAGAAATGGGATTTTGCTTTCTAAACTTGCAGAGAATACTTTGGTAAAACTTAGTAGCCTGATAATTTAAAGTTTGTATCTTCTAATACATGTTTCTGGTGTGTGTGCAATTTCCAGGCTGGAAACTATGATGCTTGTTTACAACACCTAAATACCCTTCAAGACATAAACAAAGATGACTACAAAATAACTTTGAATACTGCTGTTGCAGAGTTCTGTAAAAGTAACCAGACTACAACAGACAATTTGAGACAAACTCTTAACCAGCTGAAGAACCAGGTAATGACATGGTACTTGATCTTAAGTATTATTAGGCATGGTGAGATCTTCCAGTGAAAGGAATAAAGCTCCTGCCCCTTGTCCTCTAGATTTAATAAAAGTATAAGAAAGTAACATCACCTTTAAAACTCTGAGTCTATTTAATCATTTAGGACACTTCTTCCATTATGTTTGTAGTTATTGTTGTTATGTTTTTAGTTATTGTTGAAATTGATTTGAAGCTGAAATATTTGAGATACTAACCTTAGAAAGATCTGCTATGTTCTTTCAATAGAATGTTCCTTAACCTGAATTAGTTTGTGAAATAATAGGAAAGTGAAAATGTTACTACTCAACTGATGGCTTTCTATTTAATTATATTTTTTTCCCTAGGTTTGTGTGAAAGAACAATAAAATTTAATAGTTTATTACTTTTACTGACCTATCTCTAGACAAATGAATACCTGTGGATTATTTATTTTAAAAATATATGACAATGTTAAAAATATTTGAGGTTTAATGCAGTAAGTGATTTTTTCTTCAGGTTCACTCTGTTGTTGAAGAAATGGATGGTTTAGATGATGTTGAAAATAGCATGCTGTACTACAATCAAGCTGTTATTTTGTATCATCTGCGTCAGTATACGGAAGCTATATCAGTTGGGGAGAAGCTGTACCAGTTTATAGAGCCTTTTGGTATGTAGACAGAAGCAACAATACAGAAAAATGATTCAGTCTTTCTCACTATCAGACAGGTGATTTGTAATCTGCCTAATATGGTTCTAAAAAGGTGGGTAGGCTTTGGAATGAAGAATATGGTTTATTTTTATTGAGGATAACAATTGAATTTGGGGGAAGGTACTTCAGAGACATTTGGCAGACAAATACAATGGAATTGAAATAGACTTTTGGCAGCTTTAAAAGGTATTTGTGTAAATACTATGTACAAACTAATTAAATTATTTAAAATCTAGTATTTTGAATTATACAACTTCATGGGTGGATATGTATTTGTCAGACCACTTATGTTTTTAAATAGCTGCATTAGGTTATGCATAGTTGTATGTGCTCATATCCGAGTATAAACTCTCCAGGCATGACCCTATGAGCTGTGGCACCCTGTGCAGTGGAACTGCCATACTTGTATGAAATACCTTCATAATCCATGTTGAATTTTAGAGGTGACAAGGCTGAGGGATGTATGGCTATGTGTCTCAGTAAATTAAGTAAATGCTACCATGTTCCTCCTTCTCATGCAACATATTCATCAATGACCAGGATAAAGGGACAGGGTCTGCCCTCTGTAAGTTTGGTAATGATACAAAACTGGAAGGAGCGGCTGACACACCAGAAGGATGTGCTGCCATTCAGTAAGACCGGCAGAGGGACCTAATAAATTTCAACAAGGTTGTGTAGAGCCCTGCACCTGGGGAGGAATAACCCCCTGCACCAGTATGGGTTAGGGGTTGATCTGCGGAAAAGCAGCTCTGCAGAGAAAGTCCTTGGAGTCCTGGTGGGCAACAAATTAACCATGAGCCACCAGTGTGCCCTTGTGGCCAAGAAGGCCAAAGGTATTCTGGGGTCCATTAAGAAGAACGTGACCAGCAGGTCCAGGGAGGTTCTCCTCCCCCTCTATTCTACCCTGGTGTCTCAGGTTCATGAAGGATTCCTGTTTCACAAAGAACAGCGCTCGCACACACAGCTAATAAGCTAAACCAGTTTTACTCAAGCACTCCCACACATAGCTAATAAATAAAAGCAATGTTAGTCAAGCCAACCCAAGGAGACAAACAGCTGAGCAGGAGGAGGGCATGTAGCACGGTACTGGGAAAGAGGAGTCAGTAGGTCCTAATGCCTTCTGCAGGGCATCCCCTGGGGCATGGAAACTGCTCCGGTGTCAGTGCACGCGTGACCAGCGCGTGCACAGAGACTGAACCACAGTTCTACCCACAGTGGCTAACGGCAGTCATCTCCTCTGTTGCGCATGCGTGGGGGTGTGGGGCACCTCTGGTGGTCATTACTTCATCAATCTTCAGCTCCCTCATCCCATCCTTGAGATGTCCTTTCATTGTTTGGTTCCTGATATCCCTCACCAGACAGCAAGGAGCTGGCTAAGACTGTCTGACTGCCTGATTCCCCTGTGCACATGAACAGTCCAGACATGGGAGTGAGTACTGTGCGCTCTAATGCAGTGCAACAACAGCTGGTGTGCTGGAGGGCTGCAACAACGGATCAGCGTGTTCCAGTACAGATACACCTAGTCAGGCCACATCTGGAGTACTGTGTCCAGTTTTGGGCGCCCCAGTTCAGGAGAGACAGGGAACTGTTAGAGGTAGTCCAATGGAGACTACGAGGATCATTGAGGTACTGGAACATCTCGCTTACAAGGAAAGGCTGAGACACCTAGGTTTGTTTAGCCTGGAGAAGAGAAAACTGAGAGGGGATCTTATCAATGTTTATAAATACCTGAAGGGTGGGTGTCAAGAGCATAGGGCCAGATCTTTTCAATAGTGCCCAGTGAGAGGACAAGGGGCAACAGTTTCAAACTGGAACACAGGCAGATCCACCTAAACATGAGGAAAAACTTCTTTACTGTGAGGGTGACAGAGCCCTGGAACAGGCTGCCCAGGGAAGTTGTGGAGTCTCCTTCTCAGGAGACTTTCAAAGCCTGCCTGGACATGTTCCTGTGTGGCCTGTCCTGGGTGATCCTGCTCTGGCAGGGGGGTTGGACTCGATCTTCAGAGGTTCCTTCCAACCCCAACCATTCTGTGATTTGATTATGGGTTTTTTTTCACTTTTTTTTTCTTTTATTTTTGGCATTATACGTACTTATCTACAATATGTAGGTGTCTGCTTTTTTTTTTCCTTAGGTAATGTGTTGATTTTCCTCATAATGTTGCATAGATGCATTTCATAGGATTTTTTTTTTTTTCTTTTAGTCATGTTTGGAAAGTTTGGTATTAGAGCTGTAAAATCATTTTTACTTTGCTTTATATAGAAGAGAAGTTTGCCCAGGCTGTGTGCTTCTTGCTTGTAGACTTATACCTGCTAACTTACCAAGCTGAGAAAGCCTTACATCTGCTTGCTGTTCTGGAAAAAATGATTTCACAGGGCAACAATAACAGCAAGAATGGAAAAAATGAGGTAAGCTTAAAATCATATGAATGCTACTAAGTCTTTACGAGAAGTATGCTTTAACTCAGTCCAAAGTTACTCTTTTAAAATACTTTTGAATTATAAAACTGTTAGATCACCTGTAACTTCAGCAATTTGTATGTGTAAGTAACTGAGTTAATTGTATACAGCAGCTGTCTATTTCCTCTCTTTCACCCTTTTCTTTTACTCCTAGGGAGCTAAGAAGTGTTTCTTAAGTCAGAGACTTGCATTGGAAAGACAATTATCTTCATGGTCAATTATATATAGTTTTCCTTGTTTGTCTTGGATTATGACCATAGAAGTTTGACATATAAGTTTGAAAGGGAAGTCAGCATCAGAGAAGAATTGCAATTGTGTACCGTAGTATGGGAAATAAAGCATCTTTTTTACACAGTATCTGAAAACATGAGGCACACTTTGAAATGAAATCTTTGGCATGCATCCTTTGGAAAAAATCAATAGAATGAGTAGTGGCTTGGAAGTGAAAAGAGGACACAGTCTTTTCCTGTTGATGGAATGTCACACTTAAACATATTATCTTCAAGCATATAGTATTCTACTAAAGAAAATATTAGGGAGAGACTCTAGAATGTACATATCATCCTTCAGGGTAAAAGAATTCTTAAAATAACTCAATGCAGAGCAACATAGCATAACACTAATGTTAGTACAGAATTCTGCTCTTCATGGGCTGGTGTGGTTGTCCGTGGATTTCGATTGTTAAACTCAAATTACAGTATTTGGTGGGATTTTTTGACTATTAAATATTTTGGTTTTCTTCTTCCCATGAGATTCATAGAAATAGGTTATGAAAGAATCTGTAACTGCATTTAAAAGGTGACTAATAATAACCCTTACCTTTTTTCAGTCAGCTAATAATACAAATAAAGATTCCTTGAATCAAAAAGCTGAAAGTGGATCATCAATAGAAGTTGCTAAATCTAAGATACATCAGGTAAGCATCTGCATATTATTTATAAGAGAACATTAGTTCAAGTTTTTCTTAAAACCAACTGCCTTCTGCTCCAATTCTAGTTCAGCATGAAATGTGATACTCTGTCTCTCCTTGAGTTTCATCTTGTAAACCAAAAGAACGGATTTATCTAACTCTTCCTTTTTTTGTAAGATCTATATACAGGAAAAGTTGACCTAACACAAAAAGCCTCTATTTCAGTCCCTGCAGTTTATGTGTTTTTTTTAACTCCAGATAGCTCCACTGACTTTGTATCTGTCAGCCCTCAAACAGTCAATATCAGTGGAGGTTTTATTTCATTGTACTGTTCCATAGAAAAATAAGTGAAGAAGCAAAATGCTTTTCTGTCAGCATTCACTTACTGGTGTTTTTAGTTTAGTAGGTAAATGTTTGGGATTAAGAATTTAGATTATTTTAATTACTTTGTCATTTTCAGGGCTAGTACCTGTGCTTGAATATTGAGTAGCTGTTGACCATTGAATAAAATGTGAATCTGCTTACTGTAAATATGAATTCTATAAATTTGTTGAAAGTCTCAATAGGATTCCTTTTTTTAGGGAGGCTTTTTGAACAGCTTTTTATTACCTATTTTTAAGAAGTATATAAAGAATTCTGTATTAAATATCTAGATAGGGTTCATCTTGCAAACCTGCACATTACTGTTTTTTTATTTAACAAACTTAACTTTTTAACAGTATAAGGTAAGAGCCTATATCCAGATGAAGTCACTAAAAGCATGCAAAAGGGAGATCAAGTCTGTTATGAATACAGCTGGGAATGTAAGTATTCTTTCTAATCTACATCTGTTCTCTATCTTAAAACTGAATTTGCTACCTTTCTTTACAAAGAAAGGTCTTATTGAGGATGGATGTCTGAAATAATGCTTTATGTAGTCAGTTGGGTTTGTAATCTCCTTTCTGCTAGTGTAATTAATGTAGAATTCTCTTATTTGTGCTGTCAGTTGCTCAGAAAAATGCCCTTTATTGTTAATGATACCAAAGTAACAGTGAAACACTATATAATAAGTTCAGTTTGCTTTATAATTTAAGCAGCACAAAATAAGTTTTAGTTTGCTATAAATATTATGGGTATTACAAACTTCTGATGTCGTTGTTTGTTTAGGCCAGTTCATAAAACTTTAATTCTGGGATACAGATTTTTTTTGAGTTTTTTCTTTTTGTTAAAATTTTATGGGGGTTTACTGCTTGCTAGAAAGTGGTTTCTTTTTTCATATAGGAGTTCTTGACTCAGAATTACGTCTGCCATCCCAGATAAATTCTACATTAACTGAGGAGCAGGGAATGGGAGGACAACATTTCCCTTTTGTTGCCAGTCTCAACAGCTGCTAGTTAGACAGAAATCCTTCTGGATCATGAGGTCTCTGTTGTCAGACCAGGAAGATCCACAGACCAGGAGGAAGTTGTTGAACTCCGCAGAGAGGGAAGTGTGGGGAGGAATGTACTAGAAGACAGACTGGAGAAAGATCCTCTTAAGCAAAAAGGAGATCCTCTGCACTTAGCCATTGCCATTACAGAGTTCTCTAGAATAAGTTGAGTTTTATCGTAAGAAAGAGTATGCATAGTTTTGTGGTTCACAGGAGGTGTGTTAATCATGTGCTCAACAAAGAAATTCTGCTCCCTGAAAGTATTAGGGCCTAAGCCCAGGTATTCTTAAAATCGCAGCAGAGACAAGCTGTTTGTGGAGTTATTTAACACTAGCAGTAGAAATAATAAAATGAGATAATTAACTGTTGTTTTCTCCTTCACAGTCAGCTCCTTCTCTCTTTCTTAAGAGCAATTTTGAATATTTGAGGGGCAATTATCGTAAAGCAGTCAAACTTTTAAATAGTGCAAACATTGCTGAACATCCAGGATTCATGAAAACAGGTAAAATAGAAAACCTTCATCCTGCAAGTACTTAAATGTTTAGTGTAATAGGACTACTCACTGATAATAATTTTAAACATATTAATGATTAATTAAGGGGTAGGCCCTGAATATCATGGGTTTATACACTGGATATGTTTTCTTGTGCTCGACTTCATGTAACGCTGTTATGTTTTTCATTGAATGTTCTGCTGGACAATGAAGCAGTTGTCTTGTGAAATTTAAAGCATCAATTGAAAAATATGAGAGAAACCTGTGTCTTGTACCAGTAGAAAGTTGAAGATTAAAATAAATACTTGTACTGTAAAACTACTTAATTTCTTTACTACTTTGTTCAGTTCAGTTTTTGTGATAGTACTCTGAAGTTCTTGTGCTGTAAGGTCTTTTATCTAGTAGATACTGCTGCATGGATTGCAATTACATACTCGAAGTTGCAGAGTTGGCCCCCAGTAAGTTTTTTTTAAACATCTGTATTTATGGATAAGTTTCATAGAAAACATTCAAAATATTGGTCATAATGCCTATTCAGGCATATTTTGACACTTGTAAAAGAATTTACTGTAACTTATTTTTCTGACAGCTTTTATGGCTAAGAATTTTCTGGTCAGTTTTATTTTCATTTAACTTTTTTTCACAGTAGAATGTTCACTTAATAGTCTTCCTAGGTTATGATTAAAATAATGTCTGGTTAATTTGTTAATGGTCTATGTCTTGATTATTTAGATTTTTAGGGTGTTTTTTTCTTTTTTTTTTTTTAATCAATGGTAACCCTGTAAAGCTTTGTTAACCAGCAGATAAGTCAAAATTTTAATTTTCTGTCCTTTATTATTTAGAGGGAACTTCTTACACTGATCATTTTACACATGATCTATTTAGGAAGGAGAGTGCATTTCCTGCTTGTAGAGTTAGGTTGACATATCTGTTTATTTTATAAAACTTATGCAGATAACATCATTTGAGAATTTCCTTTTTTCAAGAGTCATCTGCTAGAAAACTTGAAGTGCTTGCACACTAAGTCCTATGAAAACCTCCAGGTGAACTTACTTCAATTTGCAAGCTATCAAATTGTCTTATACCTCTGTCTCCTAGAATATAGTGCACAAGATCCAGCAATCTATAGCTGCTTGTATGTAGGTCATTTCAGGTCAACTGTTCAAGAGAACTAGAATGGTATACAGAAAGGTAGGTTAATGAGGCAGGGGCGTAACGTGTAATTCATGAACATCTCAATGAAGAACATGTTTAATAGGCCAGCATAATATATTGATCCGTGCAAGACTGGTGGGAGCATTTTGTGGGGCTCAGTGACATTATTCAGTTTACAAAAATGAAACTGTTTGCTGTTCTTGCAGGTGAATGCTTAAGGTGTATGTTCTGGAACAATCTTGGCTGCATTCACTTTGCAATGGGAAAGCACAATTTAGGAATTTTTTACTTTAAAAAAGCCTTGCAAGAAAATGATAATGCGTGTGCACAGCTAGGAATGGGCAGCTCAGATCCAGGTAAGGTTGCAAGAGATGAAAATAGATGATGGAAGAGGGGTGGGTGAATCAAGAAAATAGAGTATAGAAGCTTTCAGTAATTATCAGCAAAATTCTGGTTCCACCTTTTTGCAGAAGACAGGATAAGGAGGGTGGGAATTTTTATGTAACTTGATTTCAGAGTTTAATTGCTGTTGCCAGAAATTATGAAGTATGATCTTTTTTTTTTTTTTTTCTGTTTTCTTTGATGTGCCATGAGGCTGGGGCAACTGCTTCTCTCTCATGTATAATCTTTGACCATTAGTCAGGGAGATATGATGAAATAAAGTTTCTATGGCCTATTATGCCTCATTAAAGATGTCATTTGTAGTCCTGCTAACATCAGGACTTGAAGGATGTGTGGTGTTCCTTTTTTTGTTTTGGGTTTTTTCTTAACTTGGAAGATAAAGAAAATGTGGAGTGTAATACTCTTAAATTAGCATTTGGAAATGGTGTATTTCTCAGACTTTTGTAATGAACAATTCCCATGCATGCATGAGAAATGCTCATCTGTTGTTTAGATTTATGGCTAGCTTTTATCCATCTACTTTTGTTGGAAATATACAAAAGACAGGAAAATAAACATTATTAAGTTTTCTTGCTCTGATTAATAGTACTTAAAGTTTGGGGTTTTTTCCCTCTTCCAAGTAAATGATTTCATAATGAAGTGTGCAAAATAAGCATTATAAGTTTTCTTGCTCCTATTAATAATACTTACGGTTTTTTTTTTTCCTCTTCCAAGTAATGATTTCATGATGAAGTGATTTTTTTTAATATTTTTATTTATTTATTTATTTATTATTTTCTTTAAAATCTAGTCACTATCATGCACTTTATTGTGTTGCTGTTTGGCTTTTTTTCTATTCCTTCCCTGGCCTTGTACCTCAGTGCAGTCTTTGGTGCCATTGTGAAGACAGAAAATGTTTTATGCTTGTTACAGCAAAGTGGTTTTCTTCTGGAATTTATATAAGTAACAAAGATGTGTATTCTCACAAATCTGGGATTCTATATTATTATATAACATTTATCTTGAGTGACAAGAAACGTAAGTGGTTAGCATTTAAGGTACTTCAACCTTTAGTAAGAATACAATTAATCTGTCTTTGATATTAGCTTTGATGTGGAAGGGATTTATTTAGAGGGAGACTAGTGACTTTTTGCAATGAACGTGGTTTTTTGGTAGCTTTTGAGGTGTTTCCCACACAGCTTTCCTCCTCGAGTTATGTTTTCTGCTCTTCTGAGCTGCACATCCAATATGGTGTAATCCTTTTCTGCAGGTAAAAAATTTTCAGGGAGACCCATGTGTACACTACTGACTAATAAACGCTATGAGTTGCTCTACAATTGTGGAATTCAGCTCTTGCATATTGGGAGGCCCTTAGCTGCCTTTGAATGCCTGATTGAGGCAGTCCAGGTTTATCACTCAAACCCTCGTCTTTGGCTGAGAATAGCAGAATGCTGCATTGCTGCCAATAAAGGGGTAAGTAGATTTGAAAATTCCTTATTTTGATTGTCGTTATGAAAAACACGTGATCACAGAAAAGAAGAAATAATACCTTGAGTTGAACCATGCATTTGAACGGCCTAATGTTGCAATATCTCTGTGTAAGTCTGGATTAATTATTTTTGTGTACACGTGTGTTTGCATGTTTAATCTGAAGCTGCAACATGTGAAGGAAAATCACCATAGAAACAAATGTCTTGAGACCCAGTGCTTGACTTTTCTAAGATCAGAAGAAATTGAGTAGGCTATTCAAAAGATTGGCATGAGATGGAACTAAAGCACCTGAATGGCTTTAGAGCTGCTCTTCCGTAAAGTTACAAGGTTTTTTTGCTGGAGAGACTTGTAAGTGTGATTTTTGTTTTGGCAGTTTACCATCACACCCCTTCAGCATTCAACTCGGATTATGAGTCCTGAATTGAAGTACATTAGATTTCTCCAGGTTATTGGTTGATTTACATTACTTTGTCTTGAAACAATTTAGGAATAACAATAAAAATATTATTTGGAAATAAACTTGTATTAGTCTCTAATGTGGCATTACTTTATAACTGGAAGCAATATGTTCTTTTTGTAGTGAATGCTCTCTACTTAAAATGTAGATACTAACAATAATATTTGGGCTTACTATTTATGGATATTTTATAATGCCTCAGCTTTCCACACTCAATTAATGTTAGTTGCAAAGCCTTGAGGTTTTATGTATGTTTATATATACACAAAACCCATATAAAATAATATATGGTATAAATTGAAAACAAATAACACCAACAAAAGACAACCCCACAAGTAATTCTGTCTTTTTTTTGTGTGTGTGAACAGTAGAACTAAACTTGCTCAAGATCTTTTTCCTGTACTACTTTTCATATTTCCAAGAATTTCTGTTCTTGGATTACAGAAATAACAAGGTGAAATTGGAATCAGTGACTGTTTGTAGTATCCAAGGAAGGAAAATTTCATGGCTCTTCTTGGAATTTTGATATTCACTTTGAGGCTTGATGTACAGAAACAGCTTTAACTTTTGTTGCCAATACTTTGAGGTAGAAGGGTTGTTTTGGTTTTTTTCTGGAAAATTTTTGGCTGATACATCTTGGATTGCTATGTCTAGACTCTAGAAATTGCATTAATGCTTCTGAAATTATGAGGTTCTATCTAAAATTTTAGTGGGAGTAGTAGGAGAAAACATACATCAATCCAGTAGAGATCCTTTGTCTCTATTTCAAGGCTAGCTACTACTGTGTAAAAGGTATGACTGAAAGTATGTTGATGCTGTTTTAGCAAATAGTAAGGCTATTTTTTTAATGTTTTATAGAATAAGTTTATTGGATCAGACAGATGAATAATCTTATTTAAAAACAGAATGTAGCACTAAATCCCAGAACATTACTGAAAGATACAAAGACTCTTGTTGAGGACTATTAAAAGTATTTGGTTAAAGAGAAGCTACCTTCCTAAGATGTAATTAAATAATTATTTACAGTTTTCTTCATGTATGAGTAATGCAAAATCCTTAAACTACTATCTTTTTTTTTTTAATTCCGTCTACTGTAAACCCACTATCTAAATTCAGATGTGACTTCATTTTATGGGACTAAACTAGATGAAGATAACAAGATATGCTCTGATTTCCACTGCAGTCTTTGCACGTGGTTTTCCTTCTCCATGCAGCCAAAACAAATTTCAAGTTTCATTATTTTCTCAATCTATTGCCACTAGAGATTGAGAAGGGTGAGGCTGTGGTGTGGCTAACGAAGTGGCATAGGCTGAGGAAACAGAGATCAACCTTCTCCATGCTGAAGCTGTCGTGATCTCAGCCGCTGTGGAACTAAATCTCGAAGTGCTTAGATTTGTCATTCCTCTGATGACAAGAGAAAGCCTGCTGACAGCAGATGTATTGCATGTCTTTTGGGACTTCTTAGTTCCAACCTGTTGATCGATGTCCATTTAGGATAAGCCCATATATTAAAATTCAGAGGAGTGGGGACAGGATTGTTCATTCTTAGAACAGAAAACTGCACCAAAATAGTATGTCTGTTGAAGTACTTCTAGGTGAAACTAAGAGATACTGTATTTTGATTCTCTGTTTAACTGTAATTCACCCCTCTTGTGTGTGGGTGGCATGATACAATCTAGAATTGCATGATCCCATGCAGTTACTTCCATAATATGCCCATTTCACTTGGCACGAGAGATGGGTGGGATTAATTGAACAAGTGGCTATATTCACTGTTTTATTTTTTCCCCCCACCCCTGAATTCTGTTTTCCCTCTTTGAGTGGCCTCCGCACACCTATCTGAATCCTTCCAAATACAAAATTCATTTATTTTCCCTTGGGATTTCAGTGGTGCTCGTTATTTTGGTGTGTCTATTTCAGAACATTTAAGAAAGATACCCCCAGCTTTAGGGATGAGGTTTTCTTATGTCGCCATTTCACAAGCACAGTGTTGAAGTTTCAGGAGTGTTGGGTCAAAACCACACTGACCTTGTGTATGTCCTAGCTGTTGTCAGTTCTGAGTTTTACAATGCACAGTGAGTGCAGGAAGAGCAGCTTTCTTCATACTCATTTTACAATTTTCAGTGTCTGCCCTACTGGTTACCAGTCAGATTTAACTAAAGAAGACACAGGTGATCATCTCTAGTAGAAAGCTTGGTATGAGAGACTGGATTAGAATAGGTTTTGTGGCAAAAAAACCCCAAACAAACAAACAAAACAAGCTAGGATTCTGTTTACAGGGGCAGTGTTTAGCAGTCTGGAAAAGGGAAATAGAGACCCTCAAGGGGCTCTTCTTTATTTATTGCAAACTCACCAAAGCAGGAGATTGTGCCAGGCTCTTGAAGCCTTGATTTCTTCCTACTAGTTATGATGTTGTGTGGTGTATCAGAGAGCTTGAGTTCATGTCACAAAGACAGCTTGTTTCCTGAATTTGTAATCTTATAAGAGGAAAAAAAATGCTGTTAATATTAAAGGCAAAAGAAAGGGCAAGTGTCTTTAAATTATAAGATAGATTTGCAACACTAGAAGTGAGGCTTTAAAATTAATAGTGTGCTTAATTTGACATTGTAACTCAATTACAATAATATTTCTTGATATCTAAGTATAAATTCATATTTATGCTCTAAATACCATATAGAAAAGTAATTTTACTGAAGCTGATTTTCACCCACTTTAGTAATTTAGGTTATAAACTATAGATGAACCTCATTCCTGTTCTGCAGTTTTTTTAAACACTTTTTCCAAAACGTGTGCTTCATATCCAAACTCACTGCATCTTTTTTTATTTGACAGTAAATGCCATTATAGTGTCAATGTCCTTCACAATAGGTTATGATACATTTTCTGAAAAGTGATGGCTATTTAAAAACAGTTTTAGGATAAGTTTTTCTTTACATTGGCGACTCTTCATCACTCTACTTTACATCAACAAAGTTGGTAAGATGGCTAATGGTGAAACAAACAAACCACCACCAGTAAATATGGCATAGAGGTAATTCTTGGGCCAGACAATCAGTATGCTTTAAGTTCATTTGACCCCTAGAATGTTTGCATGCTCAAAAATCTGTCGAGCAAGTTAATTTAATGTAACTTTGCATATGTTGTGGTTCAGCTTCACACTTTCCATGGACTTGAGAGCAGCATTTTCAGTGAGCATTTTGAATGCTGTGTAAGCAGGGAGAGAAGATGGCAAGTGTTATAGTGTCAATTCTGAATACTACTTGGCTGATCATAAGATTTCTTTGTAGACATCGTAGCAGTTCTTTTAAAACAACTTGGTTCATTGTTCTTTTGCTTTCAAAACAGAGGAGAAAGTAGGTCAGTAGGCTATCAGACAAGCTGTCAGATCTAATCTGTGGTTACACCGTGCAGTTAAATCCCTCTGCAACACAAAGACAATAGGAGATGTCTGATCCTTCATGGTACTTAAGATGTAAAACTGTACCCATATAAACTATTGAGTCTTACCTTTTGGAAGGGTTTAAAGTCATCTTCCAGCCTTCACTTATTTTGTCAAGCTTTGATATTTTAGTTCTTTTTTTTTTTTTTCCTTTTTTTTTTTTGTTTTGTTTTGTTTTGTTTTTTTTTTCTTTTAGACATCAGAGCAAGAGACTAAAGGTCTTCCCAGTAAAAAGGGAATTGTGCAATCTGTAGTAGGTCAAGGCTACCACCGTAAAATAGTCCTAGCATCCCAGTCAATACAGAATGCTGTTTATAAGTAAGTATGTTCTCCATGGGTTCTTTATTTTGTTATCACAGCTTTGTTAAGGATATGTATCTGTTTATCAGGAGTTTTTAAGACTGTCACGAAGTATCTGTTAATTTTGGAATTACCAATGTGAAGGGAGAGGCATGCTAAAATGCTTGGGGAGTCCTACTTAAACGTCATATGGATGCCTTCTCTATGACGGCCAGCAGAGGGCTTAACTGTGTATTCATTGTGACTAAGAAGGCCATTAATTAAAATTGATTTGTCTGATATTTATATTTCCAGTCATCTAAATCTGTCGTCTTTTTATCATTTGAAAAAAACCACACCATATTTTCAGTAATCCATCCCAGTAAAATGCGGGAAGAAACTAGTTGCTCTGTCATAAAACTTCAGCAAGTAAAAAGCAAGAGAACTTGTAGTTACGTGGTTGAATCTGCCCATTCTATTTGGGCATCGTGGTGTAGTTTCCATATATAAGAATAGCAAGGTATGGTGATAAATTAAATGTGCTATATTAAAAATTATTTAACTTTTTTAGGATAAAGTTTTCTCTGCATTCAGATCTTTCTGGAGCTCTGCTTTTATTTATTTTTTTTTTATTTTAGTAGGATTGCTACTCACTGGCTAACTTCTGTGTCTCTTTAAGTGATGGGCAGTCCTCAGCAATACCTGTAGCCAGTATGGAATTTGCAGCAATTTGTCTAAGAAATGCCTTGCTGCTACTGCCAGAAGATCAGCAGGAGCCAAAGCAGGAAAATGGATCCAAAACTAGTAATCAGCTGGGGGGAAATACAGAAAACAGTGAAAGCAATGAAGCATGCAGGTAAACAGAATCATATATTAACTTTTCTTTTTGTTCAAAGAAACTCTTGATTGATTCTCTTAGCAGTGTTGGGATATCAGGGAAGTTGCTTAGCTGTGCACTGATTTAATTACTGGTATGCTAATTTTATTCTAAAGTACTGAGTTAATTCCTACCATTTGTAATAACTTCAATAAATTGGACAGTGAAATTCTTATTTTCACTGGCCATCTTATTTTCTGTGCTGTAAATATGTTTTCCCATAACTTCCTGCAGTACATACTGGTATTTCTCTAATTGTAAATGAAGTTTCAGATGTTACAGTGATTTTGTGTGTTTGCACATGTGCCATGTACTTGATTCAATATGTAAATGTCTAGCAACTCAACTGTAAACATTTCCCCATGATCAGAGCTGACTTTCATCAGCCCTAGTATTCTGTGTTGTATTTGTTTTAGGCTAGAAATGGGAAACTAGATTTAGAAGATGGGTAGGAAAGCAGCATGGAGCTACGGCTTCATAAATTGCATTTTACAAAAAAGTGTTTAAGAAAAAAATTTCTCTTTCTTGAAACTTCAGAAAAAGTAACTTGTAGACAATGTATGTTAAATAGCAGGAAGGCGTTTTAACTATTTTTGTTGTTCCTGATGTGTTCCCAACTTCCTTTTGAAGAGTAACTTTATTGCCCATGGCCTGCACTTTCATTCGTGACCATTTTAAGAAGGGAAGAGTTACAGTAACTAATCTGGAAAAAGTGGCTGTTACAACTTCAGCTATTTAAAAGAGTAGTGAAAAAACCACAATGGTTTTGTCAGATCCAAGTACAGATAAATTTTAAGAAGATCTGTTTATCATGGTTTACTTCACATGTGCTGTCATGCATTGGCACAATGTGCATCCCTGTATATTCTGAGGTTACCTGGGGATAGACTAGGGCTGGGAGTTGGTGGCTGCTACTGCTGTAACAATATCTGAAGACTGTTCTCTGTAACCTTTTTTCCCAGTGACAATCTTTCCAGTCAAGTAACCAGATGATTTCTTAAAGTCAAGGCAGGGGAGGATGTGTGTGTGTTGGGTTTACTTTTTTCTTTTTTCCTTACCAAGGTTGGTGGCTGTGAACTAGCTTCCCATATATGCAGCCCATTGAGATGAAGCTTCTATGGTTTAAATGAGACTTCAGTTTTAAACTTCTGGGGCCCACTAAGGGCCAGTGATAAAAATGAAATGGTGGCACTTACTCAGAGAACACAGCTTTTTTTATTTTGTTTTGGGATGGGCGGTGGTGTTTGTTATTGTAGGAGTGAGGAAAGGAAAACATGCCCTGTACAGGAAGATCTTTTAATACCTTCTGGCTTCAAAATCAGAAAACCAGGTTTAAAAAAAAAAAAAAAAAATTCCCTAATATTTCCCAGGGGTCATATCCAGCAACAAAACAGGCTGTTCTTGAATTTGTATGTTATGTTCTGAAAGGTTCTCTAAGAATTTTTTCCTTCTGACAAGGGAGAGAACAGTAAAACATAAAAGGCATTTGAAGCAAATCCCACTAATTGAGCAGGCTGACTCTGAAGCATATTCTTCTTTTACTCACAACAAAACAGAAAATGCTTCCAGTGGTTAAGGATATTTTTTAATCTATTTTTTGGCAAAGGGATGAAGTATATACGTTGCAGCAGTATTCAGTACAGGCTTGAGTCTGGTGCTGTCTGTTTTGAAGGTCTCAGTTAGGGTTATCTTACCTATCTGTAATAAACAGATGAAGCTACATCAATGAAAATGTTCTTGTTAGGTAGACAGACTCTGTTACAATTCAAATTTTATTTATTTATTTATTTTATTTTTTCTAAACCTCGGTGTCTCTCTTTGTCAAGGTGCAACTGCTAACCTTTTCAATTCTTATTCCAGAAAAAGGCTGTATTTCAGCTTATTGGAGAGTAAAGTTGCAGACTTTTTAAACAGAGTGAATACTCGCTCCCCAGAAATAAACTCATTTTCTTAAACTAGAATTTTGATACTTAAAGACATTTTTAAAATAATAATAAAAATAAAGGCAGCTAGAGGTATAAAGGAAGCTGTAGCCATTTGTGGGTTATCTTTCTACAATATTTATGTAATTAGTTTTTGTCTAGGGAGAGAGCCAGTTTACTGGTTTTCTTGCAGGCTAAAAGAAGAGATGCTACAAAGGAGTTCTCCATCTCTTCAATTTAAACTTCTTGTACTATACCACACTTCAAAAATAGCTTGAGACTGTGGAGAATGGTATAGGTTATTTGGTCTGTCAGTCAAATCCTTCCCAGCAAATGTCCCCCTTCTTCCTTCTCAGATGGAACAGTTAGGAAAAAAGCATGTGCCTCAACTTTTGCATAGCTTCATTTCCCTGTTTTCTAGGCTATAGAAATTTTATTGTCATTCTAAAAGGGGTGAATCAATAGCAATGCTTATTACACTGAGAATTTTTAAATTAACTTTTTATAGTCATTCCTTATAATTAATACACTGTTTTTATTCTAGCAATAAAAGTCATGAAGGAGATAAATTCATTGCAGCTCCACCTTCTTCGCCTTTGAAGAAACAGGAATTGGAAAATTTAAGGCAAGTAAATAATATAAAATACCATGAAATGAGCCCCCTCTTAAAATTGTACTGTGATTCTGGAGTCATTGCTAGTTTTTGGGGTTTTTTAGGCACTTGCAATGTTGAATTGTAACTGTTAGTCTAAGGATGCCTTTTTTCAAATGCATGTGCTTCCTTTCCTCTGGACTTTGAGTCTGAACAAATAGTAACCATCCACAATTTCAATTCAGAAGGTAGATCAATCTGTTTGATCCCACTGTTATAGGCTTGACATTATATTTTGGGCAAAACCAAAAGAATCTAGTCCCATAAATGAGAAAGCTAAAAACCTGGCAATGGTGGTTGTGATTGGTGGAAGGGGTGGAGATTATGGTATGGTACCTTTTCCCTTTAAGACCATGATAAGGCTAGTTTGGAATTGAGCCCCCACAACATTATATGCTTGTTAGATTTTTTAAATTTTTTTTTTTTTTT